>PVHY01021468.1:0-23846 GCA_004024945.1 Uropsilus gracilis
GGGAGGGGGGGCTGGGGGGAGAGGGAGGGGGGCCCCCCGCCGCCGCCACCACCTCAGCGGAGGGGACAGGGTGGAGGGGATTGTGCAAGCTCATCGGAAAGTCGGGAGGAGGTTCGCCAACCTGCAGCAGCGCAAGCCGGGCGAACTGGGGGTCCCTTTTCCTGGCAACTGGGGAAGCTGCAGCCGCCTCGGGCCGACCCTGAAGCCACAGGCCCTTGCAATTCCACGGCACAGTGGGCAGCAGATACATTTTAAAATAAGAGAGAAAGAAAGAAAAAGTTTCCTCCTCCGCCTCCCTCCCTCCCTCCCAGCCATCGCTGGTGTCACAACCCCGGGAGGCCGAGCTCGGCTCGGGGCGCACAGACGCCGATCCAGCTGTTCCTTGTTTATGCATCCAGCACCTCTCGCTATGCAACGCCGGCCTCGCCCCCTCCCCGCCTCGCCTGCCTTCCTGCAGACAACTGCAGCGCTAGCTGCCTGGGCAGCAGACAGGTTATGAGGAGGAAAAACCGAGCATGCTGCACGTTCCGCTTACCAGCTGGGTTCTTGTTTTTCTTAAGACTCTTGCCACAAAGACACTGCAGCATATGCGTTCCTTTGCTGAAAATGTTCCAAAGAAACCACATTGATTTGGGCGAAAAGCAAGCCAGCCGCTTAGACACCCTGAGAAAGAAGAGATCCTCGTGGTTGCATAATAATAATGGGAAATCAGTTCTCCTGAAGAGGGGCGCCGGTTTTACCATAGGAAAGACGAGGATATTCCGAAGCTTCTCCCAGTTTTTCCCCCTCACGTGGTATTTTTCTTGGAGACTTCTCAGCGATTGTTTTTTCTCGGCCAGGGTGATGGTTGATTTCCCCCCCCCTCGATCACCACTGGATGGTTACAAAAGGGTTGGGGGGAAAATCCTCTTTCAGCATGAAGACAAACAAAAAAGCCAAGCAATCCCAACGCAGGCCAGAAGGAACCAGGGAGAGCGGTAATGCATAAAAGATCCCCGAAGAGAAAACCATAGCCTTGTACTTGGTCGCTATGAGGATGGGTGGATCTGCAGAAGGCCGAGAGGATTCATCTCACTGGGAGAAGACTGTCATTGTGTAGCCCTAGGAGAGAAGGAAAATTAAAAAAAAAAAAAAAAAAAAGGAAAGAAAGATAAAAGGGGAAAAAAGAAAAAAAAAGCCACCAGCACGCACACTCGCACCCCAATACCACCTCCACGATGGAGCCTGGCAGCCGAAGACAGAGCCTCCCTGCTCCCCGGGTCGATTGCTTTTCTCTCATCAATCGCCAGTATCCGTGGAGTCCTTGCACCTGCAGTTCTCAATCACGACCAGGAAAGGATGCCCGGCTCGCGGCCCCCTCCCCCGGGCAGGCTGGCAGCAGGGAGCGAGCGCCCCGGATCCCCGTCCTCCTTCCTGGCTTCCCGTTTCCAGCAACGCGGAGCATGAGGAAGACTCCGCTCCGGATTCCTCGCCCAGCCTCGGCTGCGAGTTACAGGCATTAGAGGGAGGAGGAGGAGGAGTTGAAGTTTGCATTGAAAAGACTGGCTTTCCATGACGTAGCCACGTGCTCCCAGACCCGTCACCAGTGAGATGCTTCCACCGGCCCGGGGAGGGCAGTGTTACTGCAGTGCCTGCACTCGTTCCCCTGGCGAGGTCCCCCACCAACAGCTCCCGGGGACAGACACTCTCCCTCCCTGCCCAGCCAGTGCCTGGCTGTGGGTGGCTGGAGAGGCAGCAGGAGCCTTCTGCTAAAAGTCAATTTTGAAAAGGGCAATTAACAATTATAATTAGCCAGCCTCGGAAAATACAAGTGGGGGGAGGGGGCCCCCGGTGGTGAGAAGCAGGACTTGGGTGCCTGCTGGCAGCCCAAACTGGTCCCCCCACACACACCTTTTCCAAAGCTGCAGCTGAAAGCATGAAGAACAACTCCAGCTCGTTGAGTTGGCTCCTTCCTACCGAGTCCTTCTTGTCGAGTCCTGCCTCTAAGCGCTGTTTGAAAAATGTAAACGAGGCAGATGACAGATGTGCACTTGAAACAGCCTGTGAACAGGGCGACCGCTCAGATGTAGATGGCAAACTACTTTGGTGGAGAGAGAGGGCTGGGCTCCTGGGAGAGAAGTCTGGCTCTTCTGGAAAGGGGACCCATTATCTCCAGGTAATTTTGGGAGAGAAAGCACTGTGCTTAACCCCCTCCCCAGTTCCCTGCTGGCTCTCCACCCAGTCCCTGAACTAACATGTAGCGGCACCCTTTCCCTACTTGTCTTGACTAGTGCGCAACCTCGTTGGCCAACCATGAGCACCCAGCCAACAAAATGGGCACGTGTTCTGTCTCCAGTCCCACAACCTCCTGCTTTCCCAGAAAGTCAAAAGATTCAGGGCAGAGTTGGTGATTAAACACATTTATCTCCTTTCAGAAAAAGACATTGTACAAAATAGAGTCAACTAGTATAAAGAACAATGTGCCAGACGCCAATGGACTCACTACTCAACAATAATAAATATCAACGTTTCATCTGACTCATAAACTAAGGGTTTTGAACAAGTAAAGTTGACTACTCATTCTTATTAGGTAGATGAATCAAATGATACCAGCTTAGTCCTATTTTTCTCCTAAAAAAGTAACACAAACTTTAAACTCTGATTTCAAAACAGATATCTAAAAGCTCCATCTTAATTTCAACAAATTAAGTCTACCATACCCTCTCCATGGGCTACCCAACTATGAACAAATAGGTGTAGATTTATGCTGTTGAGGGTTGATGGAAAGGATCAATTTGAAAGAAAATGAACTCCTTGGTAATCTGGCATAAAGAAATAAAAGTGCAATAAAAACTTTCTTACCAGTAGTGTTTTCTAATATATAGGAGACATGTTGAGGTGCTAAACTTTGTATTCAATATTGAGGACCCTCCTGAGAAACAGCAGTCAATTTTAAGTTAAACAGAAAAGGAACGTAAAGCAAGTCAATTCGATGAAAGTTAAGAAACTAGAACATTAAATAGTGATGACCTCCATGTGCCAAAAGAATCCTACCATACACCTTGAAGAAATGACTGGGATTAACTGCAGTCTAAATAAAGTTTGAGAAGTAAAGAAAGAGCAAATATTGAGCCCAAGAATTTAATGCCAAGTGACTTACTAAGAAGAAATCAACTTTTTTTTTAAAGGAAGAATAGAATTCTTTTTTTGAAAGAGGAAAAACAAGATAGCATTGCCAAATAATTAGGAGAGAATTTTTGATATTAATCAATCAGGGACAGATACCATATGCTGCTTCTATAACATTCTGGTGTCCCGTTGGGGCTCCAAAATATCCCACTATATTACCACTGAACACAGGCCAGAGAAGCAGTTGGACAGAGATTTTCTCCATCAAGGTCTTCTGAACTCATGCAGCTCAAAGGTTCTATAAAAGCCTTCTGAGTTCCCAGAGGAATTTCAAAAATAAAGTCAAATCTGGAGAGTTCTGTCATTTTTGCATGGTTGTAATTACATGCTACTTGTAAAGAGAGTATTTCTCAAACTAGCTCTTTTTTGCATTCTCAAATTGGACTCTCTTATCTGCATTTTGATGGTGAATTTAATTCCTATTAAAATAATGAGTTCCAGAAAGCTGGTTTGCTTTGTTGTGTGGTGGTGGAAAGCTCATTATTTCTTTGTCCTGTGCCCCAAAGAACAACATAAAAGGTTATTACCAGTGACTACAAATTACTGAGAATCTGTTACGCCCCACATTCCCTGCTTCTCATCCTTTATCCTATATAAGGGAAAGCAAAATTTTTTCGTACAGTATATAGTAACCATGTATGAAAGCATCTGCCCTGTAAGTAACCGTTTAATTCCTGTGATTTAATGTGTTCACACATAAAATTAGGCCAAATTTCTAGCTACACCCAAGTTTTCAGGGACCTACAGTTTTGGTCCCATCCAAAGATCCCTATGCCAGCTGAGCTCACATCATTATTTAAGTTCTATTCTGGGAAACATCAAAATGTTTACTTCTAAGTGAAATTACCTGGTATTTATTTTCCTCCTCAAGGCTGACTTCCCTGAGCTTAGTCCCTTCCAGTTCCGTCTGTGTTACCACACAGGGCATGAGTTCATCTTTTTTTAAAATTTATTTATATGTAAATTTCACATCTTTGCAATCCCAGGGATTTACCCCCCACCCTCCCCTCCCATCCTCCCCTGAGTTCATCTTTTGATGGCTGAATCGTATTCCAGTGTGTTTGTCAGCAGAAAAGAGAAGGAATCCCCACTATGGACAAGCTATGTAAAAAAAATTTTCTGAGCAGTGGTTTACACAGAGGCACATGCAAATACATTCCAGATCAAACACATCTCTTTGTAAACAAGTTATAGAATGTAGGGTTGTAAAAACATTTGTGTATTCCCCAAAATATTATGTGAAAATGCATCATCATGGGGGAAATATATTCACTCATCCTTTGCCTGAATCAATATAAGGTGACAACTCCAAAGTTACTAGAAAGTAAATGCAAGACAGTAGAATATAGGTAAGTAAAGATAAAAGAATTAAAGATAATCGTGTGAGAATTTGTAGTAAAATCTGAGTATATCTAGATAAGAAACTTAAGAATGTGTGTCAAGAGGTTGAAACAAACTAAGCCCGGTACTAGTAACTGCACACATACATTATTTACTATGCTTAGAGCATAAGTAATGCAAGTCCATCACTCACAACCTCCAGCTTCTCTCCTCTCCATTAACGGTAGCAGCCACTTAGTTCCAAGGCAGCTCTTAGAAAATCTTCCGACTTATCCTCACCACTATTACCCCCGCAGCCGTCAGATGCTACTTTGCTAGGTCCGCTACGTTGGCCTTGCAGTTCCCAGAAGCTCCCTCTCTGAGGCTGAAGGATTTTTGTCCAAACCATGGAAGGTCATTCTGTCTAGACACTCATGGACAGTCTGGGAATTAATCCTCCCTCACACGATTTCTCTACAACTTCACAGTCAGCTCCTACCCAGTAGAAGGCATGGTCATGAGGCATGGATTTTATCTACATCCTTTCTCGGGGTTTCCCTCAGGGATTAAGAACCACAAAGATAGTTCACATATCAATACATCGCAGGCCCCTTCCCATCCCACTGCTCACTGTTGCATTCTCTCCAAATAAACTGCTTGTCTGCTGTGAACTCTCAAACCAAAACATAGTTGAAGAGGGAGGTTGGAGGTTCTAGCAAATGCACCTGTTGTCCAGATTCTGACTTTCTTTGAGTGGTGACTGTGATTTCCAGGCACAGAGGGAGTATTTGGGGAGATCAAGTCTTGACCACAGCTCAAATGAAATTCTCTAACACAACCTTCTCAGTAATCAAACCGGTATTTTATTTCCCTTTTCCTAAGTCTCATACGATATGTCTTAATTGAACCTGAACTCAGTAAGGGTTAGGTTAGGGGAGGGTTGGGGAGAGTCTGGGGCACAGAATTACTATCAACTCAGTATTTCTGAATATTAGAAAATTGTAAGGGGAAAAAAACCAATTTGTTCCATTATGTTCAGAGAGTATAATAATAACACAGTGAGGAAGCTGCCAAAAGAAGCAAGAGCAGGTGAATTCCCCTGAGTCCTTGGAAATATGAGCTTCTCTTGACAAAACGCCATGAGTCTTCATTTCTCACCTAAGCGAACTTGAACTGCCCACATTGATCTGCCTGGCAGTGAAGCCCCAACTCCCTCCCAGTCCCAGAGACGGTCTAAAGGACCCCTCCCTGCACCACCTGAGATAGTTGGGAGTTAACCTTATACAAGCAGAGTGAGCCTTCAACAGCCTGAAGACCTGTGTTGCATGGCCAACCAAATCAACATCTCTCAACTGTTATCACCCTTGTCTCCATATCTCCTCTTAATAAACATATTAAACCTTTTAAATGTCATTTAAATCTCAGTATGAATGAAGTAGCTTCACTTAAACCAAATCAAAGCAATGATAATGTTTTACCCACTACGTCAGACTCCATTCTACTTTCTTCCCACAACTCCCCAAGTTTTGCTATTCTTTGTTCTAGGAAAGGGTGCCCCAGGTTGAAAAATACCACCATCTATAATTTGAAGTGTTCTAAAGGGAGAATACATTTTCTGAACCCAGAGCCTGGTCCTTAATCTCTGTAACTACTGAGTAAGACAACCAGGGATAGATCATATTATATTTATAGGATAAATTTATCCACTGAAATGTCTCAGTGTGGGGAGAGATTTATATAGTCCGAGATGCAGAGTATTATTTATCCTGGACGAAGCTTCACTAAGAACATTTGAATAACTGGAGAACATGTGCTCAATCTGGAGCAAAGATTCAAAAAGAAAACATCTCTCTAGAAGTCTGTGATCAATTTGGCGCCTTACGGATGCCAGGATGACCTGTTCCAGAACATTCTTTCTGTGTGGTTACAGGTTAGCTCTTCCCAACACCGATCCTCGAAGACCTGGCAAGCAGAAGAGAAGAGGCCTAGTCTCTGAAGGCAGTTGTCAGTCAACATTAAATTCACTGTGAATTCTTGGTGCATCCTTGACAAACAACCCATGACCTCAGACTGAAATTCCTCAGACTCGTTGGTGGCATCCAAATCAATTCTTGGGGACACCCACATTCAAGCTTCAGGGTAAGATCATAGATCATAATTCACCCACATCTGGCATAATAATGGACCATCAACCCCATATCTGCATGTTTTACCTTCTTTAGTAAACATGGAAACTGAGGCTATTTCTTCCTGTCGGATGGAGAGCACCAATCAACACTCGTTTCTAACAGGCCTCTCCTTGGTGAAACATCATCTGTAGCACGATTCACTTAGAACTGCACAAAAATGACGTGGTTGGGATTACTTCTTACATTTCCTCCATCACGAGGCTTATAAAATCGAATCCATTGCTCACATAAAAATACGTGGAATTATTTTACTTGTAAACCAAAATTTTCTGTCATTAAGTGAAAATGTGTCATTCAGAAAGCAATTTCTCAAAATCAACGTGAAAATTGTAACTCAAAGAAATGTGTCATATAGTCGAATGCTGAGCCTTCAAAGTAAATGTAGGAAAATGGCAACTCGGAGAAAATTGGCCTGCCAAAAAATAAATGGCACAAGTATGTTGGACCATGAGTTTCTAGGAGTCAAAAATTAACAGTGTTTAACTGGCTTAATATAGCACCTAGTAATTTTTTTTCATTCTGTGAATTTTATTTACAGGTTGCCATCTTTAGTAAATTATTTCATTCGGGCAATTTTAGGTTCATGGAAAAATTGAGAGGAAGGTACAGAAATTTCTCATATGCATGTTTTCTTTCAACATAGATAACCGCCCTCATTATCAATAGCCCCCTTCAGAGAGGTACATTTATTTTATTATAACTGATGGGCCTACATCATCATCACACAAATTCCATAGTTTAATCAGGGTTCATTCTTGGTTTTTGGATAGTTGATAGCTTTGGACAAATGGGTACTGAAATATTCGCAAAATTATCATATGATACAGAATATATATTCACAGTCTCAAAAATTCTCCATGCTCCCCCTGTATGTTGACCCCCCCCAACTCCTGGCAACCAGTGGTCTTCTACTCTCTCCATAGTTTGCCTTTTTAGAATGCCTTAGAGTTAGAACCAGAATATGTAGCTTTTTCAACTGAATTTTTTCACTTAATAATATGTATTTAATGTTCTTCCATATCTTTTCATGCCTTGATAGTTCATTTCTTTCCAACAATGTATACTATTACAGTATCTGGATATGTCAGTTTATTCACTTACCTACTGAAGGACATACTGTTTCCTTTTTTGATAATTATGAATAAAACTATTAATGTCCTGTGTAGGGTCATATGTGCGAACATAAGCTTTCCATTTTTTAAGATACAAACAAAAAGAATTTTTCCTAATTATCAAAGAGAGATTAAGTCAAACCATACAAAATTTCCAATATTTGAGCATTTTTTGCTTGCAAACGTAGTAGTTTCATGCTTCAATATTCACTTCATTTTAAATATATATATATATATGCTTAATTATTCACAGCTTGAATATGTCTTTACCACAGAAATTTGGATTCTGAAGATGCAGTAAGAAAAAATATCCCCATCTTGTTGTTCACTATGGGACACCATGAACTAATAAGAAATTTGCACTGAATGAGGGTACACCCTTATTCACTCCAGCATCACCCCAGCACACTGAAAATGGTCTTGCAGGTTTCTTATCTATAAATGGCATCCCCATTCCTCCACTACTAACCCTTAGAGACATCCCCTAGGAGATCACAGCAAGTTCATGACTGAATCCCCAGCCCCCAGGTACCCCCAGGAAGTAGTGTTTGGCCTAATCTGATTTTTTCTAAGCTGCTTCCTCCTCCCCTTGTTTTACTATTTTACTTCCTCCTCCCTTGTTAAACCATTCTTTACACCATGTAAAAAGCCTTCTAAGACCTCTTTGCCTGAGTTCAATCTCTCTCACTGTCCTTCCTTACTTTTGCTTACCCGGTTCCTTCCGGGTCATCAGACATCCTCACTAACCTCTATAATATTCTATATTTAAGTGCACATAATTTAATTGCTGTCTATGCAGGTGTGAAAAATACTTAAAACATTACATTTGAACATTGATTTGGTCTAATGTTTTATTGGCATCTGGACAATAACACACTTTTACTTTATTGCTTGCCAAGATGAGATAAATAATAGAGCACATATGTGTAATAGCTCAAGACAATTAACTAGTTACTATTTGTTGGTTTTTTTCCTAAAAAAAATAAACATGGCACATCATTTGCTGCAGTATGGGTGGAATGTGAGGGTGTATGCCAAGTAAAATATGCCAGATAAATAAAGACAAACACCATATGAATTCACTCTTATATGGACGATAAAGAAATAAAGCAAATGATGAGAAAACAGTCTTTCAGATGCAGAGAACAAATTGGTGGTACCTAGGGGAGGGGTGCTTGCTAGAGAGAGGCAAAATGAGTAGGGGGTCAACTATATGATGGTGATTTCAGTTTTGTATTATTTTCAGTTTATTATTTGGTAATAATAATGATGTGGTATATATACTTGTCTAAATATAATTCTGCAGAGGTGAGATTTAGATCATTATAAGCCAGTGTGACCTCAATAAAACCAGTGTGAACTCAATAAAGTATGGCTACAAACAATATGTAAGTAGTCACACATAACCCGGTCAATATCAACCATGTTCCTTTAATATTTAACATTAGATATTTCTCAAATATTGATCAACATGGGATAGTTTTCCATTTATTTTTAGTTTGCATTTTTAACTAAGTGCATACTCTCTACAGGCATTTCCCATTCTGGAGACATGTTCAGATAAAGGTTTACCAGTAAATTGAGCCTGGTTTTCATTTCCACAACTTTAAGTAAGATTCTCACGTATTTTCAGGTGGTGCAGGATGGGCTTAACACTCAAAGCAGAGGCACCTGAAATACTATCACAATAACTAAAGCTGCTAAACAAATTTTCTGATAAAACGTATATACCTTCTTTACTATGATTTGGCAATTCACTGTCACAGGTGGGTCATCGCAAATTGATATTGAGAGAAAAAGATAAAATTGCCCAAAAAAGTCCATTGATAATGTTTCGGTCTTATTTCCTCTGATGTGGGGAAAAGACCACTACTTGCAGCAAAACATTGTCTTTGAATTCATGAATACTGACACTTCAAAAGCAGCTCCCCAGGAGGCCTGGGGTTTACTGAAAGGCAAAGGCACCCCGTTTCTCCAGATAGAGATCCAGGCACCAACTTAAACAAGGAAAGGCATCTCCTTCTTGTTGGCTCACCCCCTTGGTCCTCCAGAATATGTGCCTTATTGGTTAGCACAAAAAGTATGTTGTTTCCCACTGATGAGCCTAAAAGGTGTATATTTTTCCAATTGGTCCATCCAGAGGAGTTTTGGGTTTTTGTTTCTTTCCCCCTTTTTTTGCATAGATCATGGATTGCTTAACTTTCCTGGGTCCTTAACTTTCCCTGGGTCAAAGAGACTCCAGGGAAGCATCTAAAGAGAGTCATACCTAGGAAGACAATGGTCAGGAGTGTAAGAGGAGAAAGACTCCGCTTCGGAAGAAGTGACAACTTTGGAATCTTGCACAATGCTTGGATGAGATGGTGGCTCATTTTTTAATGGATCCATGGCTCAATCTGGAGGGTGCAGGGAGCAGGACCCCAAAGTAACTTAAACACACACACACAACTATTTGTCTAAAAATATCCATAAAAAGTCAGAACCCTGGACATCAGTTTTACATCACTGTCTACCCTGAGGTTTTCCCATCACCTTATCACCCAAGAACCATCTTCATCTCTTGTGCCCATCCCTCCCCTGATTTTACCCTCCTATATATCACTTGCTCTATGCTTCAGTTCTGTTGACAGTTTTAATTCTCTCTTATCCAATTGTTTGTTTGTTTTCCCTCTATCCCTCCTATAAGTGAAACCATCCAGTATTTCTCTTTTTCTTTCCGGCTTATTTCTGCCAGCATGATTCCTTCTAGCTCCATCCATGTTGCTGTTTATTGCAGCACTATTTACAATAGCCAGGATATGGAAACAACCCAAGTACCCCAAAACAGATGGATGGGTCAAAGGCTGTGGTCTATGTACTCAATGGAATATTACTCATCAGTCAAAAAAGATAAATTTACATCATTCGCAGAGAGAGTTTATTGACAAGACTACAGCAACATGTGCAGACTATGGAAACTAACAAAGGATGCTGAGGGCACTCAGCCCCCAGCAAAGGTGGAAGAACACTACCACCATTCTGTTGAAGGGTTGAAGAGAGGATACAAGTGAGGCTGATGTCTGAACCTACATGGGTCAAGGAAAGAAGCCACTTCTAAGATCACTTTGGAGGAGCTGAGAAAGGGGTGCAAGAAGAAACACTCAGACTTTTCTTCTTCCAGCCTTTGCTTCCCAGATGCTAGCTACGGCTGAAAAACCCTGAAAATACAGACCACACTGTCCTTTGGGTCATAGATCAGAGCTAAGAAAACACAGATGATGAATGTTGAAACTAACTGAGCAGAGAGACTGCAAGCTGGGATGCTAACTACCACAAGTGACGCTGGACCACAATGCTGGTAGTTTTAATTAATTGTTGCATTTCAAGCTTTGATTTTACTATATCATGTTATACTAGCCTTATATAATAAGTAGGTTGATATTATTTCTATTTATGGCTGATATTATTTCTATTTAAAATGTGAAAAAACTCATCACCAAAGCCATCCAAATCGGTCACTTTGCTTATGGAAAGGGTTTTAATTAAGATTCAATTTCTCTAGCAGATAGAGAATCCTGACTCTTCCATTTCTTCTCATGTCAGTTTTGCTGACTTGTATTTTTTATCAAGACACTCTCCAAGCCGTCTAAATGAATTGGCATGAGGTTGTTTAAAAATCCTCTTTTGTGCTTGTATTATCTGTAGGGTCTGCAATGACATATCCTTTTTATTCCTAGCAATTTCACTTGAGTTTTATGTTCTTAATCATTCCTAGTAGATATTTACTTACTCATCTCTCTTATAAAAACAAACTTCTGGTTTTGTTAACACTATTTTTGGTGTACTCTTTGTTTTCCTTTATTTCTCTCTGATCTTTCCTCATCTATGTTTGGGTTTGCTTTAATATCCTTTTTCTGGATTCTTGAGAAAAGCAACTTAGAGAATTCATTTTTAACCCTTTATCTTTTCTAATATATGCTTTCTGAGACATTAACTTCCCTTTAAGGATTACCTTAGCTACATCTTATGGGTTTTGATATTATAGGTTTTTTTTATTATTCAGCTAAAAATACTTTATAAATTACTTCATGATTTTTCCCTGTGACAAATTGACTGTTGGTATGTATATTACTTAATTGTCAAACATTTGGAAGAGATTCTATTTATATATTTTCTCCTGATTTCTAGTTAAATTCCACTGTCAGAAAAAAAAAAACTATGCATAATTAAATTTTTTGAAATCTGTTAAGAGTGATTTTTTTTTGACCCAGAAAATGTTGTTTTGATAAATGATCAACAAAAACACTTGAGAAAATAGTATATTCTACAATAATTGGTTAAGGGTTGTCTAAATGTCAATTAAGTTGCTAAATACTGTCTTCAAATCATCAAACATTTCTGTACTGTCAAGCAGAAATATAATATAAACCATGTATGTAATTTTAAAAGTTTAGTGACCACATTAAAAAAGACAAAAATGAAAAGTTGAAATTGGCTTTAGTTTTTTTTATTTAAGCCATTATATCAAAAATATTACTATTTCAACATATATTCAATATTCAGTTATTAATGAACTCCATTATATTTTGTCACAAGTCTCTAAAATCTGTTATGTATTTTACACTGACAGTATATCCCAATTCAAAGACTAAAAGGTCATCTATATTATTTGCTCTATATTATTTGATCAATGAAATTTATAGCTGATAAAAGCAGATTCATATACTCAAGTTATTTTTTCAATAACAATTATTTTTTAGTAACTGAATCACCCTCCTAAAAATCCCATTTTCCTTTTACAGTCTATGCACATTGACAAATCTGGTTAACGTTTTCTATAAGAATTGATTTGACTTTGAAACCAAAGTACCTAAGTTTCAAAATTATGTTTTCCCAAGTTAAGTCAATTCACTAAATCTTGTGACAACACAGCATCATAGATAGTACATCCAAAGAGGTATTGCATCAACTGAAACTAGGCAATAATACAGGAAACTCACAAACACAAGAACATTCCAAAGAAATGTGGAAAAAATTAATTAATACATGCTACATGATTCCATTGATGTAAGTGTTGGAAATGGGCAAAACTAGACATGCAATTAGAACTCAGCTGTTTTCCTTTGGGGTCTCACTCACTGCACCTCAGTGACAGAGAAGCTGCTGAAAGGATGATAGTGTTTTACTTCTCTCTCTGGTTCTGGCAACGAGTGTATCCATGTTTTGAAAATTTATCAAACACGTGTGATTTGAATACTTTTCTAGAGTTTGTCACACTTTAAAAAAGAAGTCAACAAAAAGAGTGAGTTTTGCACTTACAAACAGAGCTCACAGAATGAGTCGTGAGTACAATTATCTGGTGATATCTGGCATCTTCTCAGAGTTCACCTTGGAGGTGATCATGCCTGAATTGACAAGATCTGTGTCATTCAACCAACTCAGTGAAATCACTCTAATGGAAAACATGTTCCTGAAAGGATGGATCATTTCCAAGAGGTAAGTTAGGCTTAGGGATTTTTTCAGACTTACATGTGTTCACATCACTGTGTAATGTTTGGGGAAAACATTGCAGTAATTCACTTGGAGGGAAGAATATACCATAACTCAGCTCTTTCCTATTTGATGGTGATGATGATGATTGTATCTCAGACTTAATGAACATCCTTGAAGTGCCAGACACAGTGCTTATTGTCACCTTTAAAATGTCAACAACATTGTAAATCCTGTTCTTTTTCTCCCTGATGCTGAGCAGAAAAGTGCAGCAGGACGAGACATTATTATTAGAGTAGATGGTCCTCTAGCTGATGTGAAACTCCAAAAGCAGTGCCCTTCACTATTCCACTGGGGACAAATGGCCACTTTCAAAGGTTTTCTCTGCACACGAAGGTGCTCAGGTACTAAAGCAATGACGCAAATAAAGTAGGTATTTCCAATTAATTTGCAAAATGGATCTCGAAGGTAAACAAAAGTTCAGATACCATGACTGATAAGACTCTAAATATGATTTTTCTTCCAAACCCTTACTGAACAAATTAAAATTCTTTGTACCAGGGTTTACTCTGAAGCACCACATGGCTGCAGCTTATCGCGTGTCAACTTCTGTACTGTGGCTTGTTTACCTCAGAGGTACAAGTTCAGTGGGATTGGCATTCTACCAAGGTGAGTGTATCACGGTCTACAGCTAATCACTGTGAAGATTAATAGTTGTACTTATTTTTAAAAGATGTGTAAATATGTATCACGTCTGCCCACTGATTCATCGCCAGCATTCAGTCTCTCAGTGTATTAGGATTTGCCAGCCTCTAGGAGTATTAGCAAAATCTGAGTCTCTGATGATAGATTTTTGCTTTATCGACCCGAGGACCGCTGAAGTTGGAAGATTCAGCCATTCCCATGGATTCTCTTTCTGACTCCCTCACTTCCTCTCTCTGATGTGTGCATGAATACACACAGATGCACAAATGTTGGAACTTGATTTTTCCAAAACTGACCATTACTTTTTGGTTTTTTTATCTATTGTCACTAATTTATATTCTTTCTCACATTCCTTCTCTCCACTTCTTTTACCCCCTTCCTCTCTTTTTATTCTTTATGTTTGTTGAAATAATATTGTTTTATTAGGTAAGTTTCAGTTGTGAATCATTGAAAACCAAGACATGTATTGCATGCATTCAATTGACTACCATCATGTTTGGGAAAAAAATAAATAAATAAAAATAGCTAAGAAACACCGCACTGCCTGAGAAAAGACATGTAAAAACACTGGCTTTGGGAAAGTATTTGTTACAGAATTGGACCACGCCCACAAGAGAGCTGAGAAAAATCCTACAATCATATGATGTAATGTTTTACTTGTAAATCATTTTTCCAAGGCCAATAAATTAGCTCTCTGCCATCTCCTGCTCTCTGCCATCTCCTTCTGCCCTGAAATTATAGAAAATGAGCAGGTTTACCTGAGAGTCACAAGCAAAATGCTTCATCAATCCTTTTCATGCTCAAATATTATATATTTGTATAGCTAAAACTGGACTAATTTTGGAAGGAGCATCGGTAAAGTGTATTTTCATTTTAAACGGTTCTTAAGAGTAAATGTTAAGTTCTTTTCATTATCTATTGTAATTTCTCCTTTTTATCTTATTTACTTGCTGTTTATTTTCTTTTTCTACTTATTTTCATTTAGATGAGCCAGGTCAGAGGATATGCTAGACTGAGCTCCCATAGGACATGGAAACATGATTCATTTTTACTCTCTGACAACTCTTAAGACTTTTTCCCCCTAGCATGACTGGCAGTTTCTCCATGTATAATTACGAGTAGGTTATCTCTATTGAGCCTACATTTTATGCCGTATATACTCCAAAATTCTCAGTTATTATTTCTCAAGCTATTTATTTTTTGGCATTTTCTCCATTCCATTTTCCTGGTAATTGTAATACAGAAATATCGATCCCCTCTTATTTTATATCGCTGGCTTATTTCTTGCTGAGTTTAATGTAAGTCATTTTCCTTTTTTTTTCTCCATAAAAAGTTGCATATTCTTTACTGAGACACTGTTGTATTTATAACACTGTACATGAGGCACAGGTTCACACCTTCAGATGTGTGCCCCCTTAACCACCACCTCACCCAGCCTGAAGGTCACCCCCCCAAGTCTCTCCTGAACAGCTGTATTCCTTTGACTAGACGAAAGTCCTAGGCTAGCCCCTCCTCATCTGCCAACTCCCACCTGAGTCTTTCTGTGGTTTTCACTTCCACCTTTGCTGGGAGTTCCCACCCTATTTCTGATCAATGAAAGCATCAATCTTGATTTTTCACCCTAGTGATATAATATTGTTTCCAGGTTTGATATGTGTCTATCACTGCTACAGATTGGAACAGAGCAGCTAACTTCAGTTGTGAATTACAGGGTTGCTGTATCCGCTGTCTAAATATCACCAACTTCTTATCATAAATGTTGGTCAACTGAGGTTAAATAGAACAGCCGCCATGGGGCAGCTACTCTCTGCTGGAGCATATGGAAGCCCAATTCTCATGAAACTGGGTAATGAAACCAACAAAACCGAGTCATTAACTAGACTTATAAATGGGAGCAGCTAGCCGTTTAACCCAGCTACTCCTTAGGTTCGTCCCACCCTGTGTGAGCAGTAGCAAGACCACACTAAACTTAAGAGGAAAAAAACAGCTTTACTCATTCAAAGACAAAATATACAAGAATCACTGAGGTGTACACAGGACCCCTTTGGTTCTTTTACCAATCAGTTCAGTCTCTCGTTCAAAAACTACTCATGGCTCCTTCAGTCATCTGTGTCCAAAAAATGGCGGCTGTCCCAACTTCAAGCCAGATGAAGAAGCCAAGATGGCATCATTGCTCCTTCTTCCAAAGTGGAAGATTCAAATCCAATGAAAAAAGCCAGAATGGCTTTGGCAATTCTCTTCCAAAAGGCACAGACCCAGCATTCTTTCAGCTTCAACTCTAAAGTGGCCTAAAGCCAACAAGACACACACAGTGTGTCTTCTTTCCCAGCCTTGCTACTGCACATGACAACTGGAGTTCCAAGGCCTCCAGCCTCCCTGCTGCTTCTTTGGTCTCTCCTCTCTCAGCTTCTCTTTCCCTCCCTGTCTCTGTCTCTCCTCCTTAAATTCCTTCACACTGCTCCTCTTATGAGAAGGTTTGGCTTCCCTTCTCCAAGTCTCTGCCCAGCAGGGTACGATGGCTGCTATTCCAATGCACCATTATGATGCGGGGGCCACAGCCCCCTCCAATTTCACCACAATACCCTTATCAACTACTGCTAATAATCTCTATCATTTTTATAAATCTTTTTATCTGAGTCTCTAAAATCAATAGCTAGAGTTTCACCTGGTCTGACTTTGGGACATTGCTAACTAGCATTCACACATTTTTGGTCACAAATTAAAAATCACAGCTCTCAATATGGATGTCAATGAACATAAGAAAAGCAAAAATTTCTCTGATTCACCAGACGGAAAGGAAAACAGGTTTTCTGTCAACTGTCCCCGTTCCTCTTAGTGTGTCAACTTTCTTTTATCAAATCAGCTTCCTCCACAAATTGGTAGAACAAACTCCTTGAAGCTGCTAGGCATCAGCAACAGAGGTCGGAGGCTTGTTCTCTAGACCCGAGTTTAGAAGTTTCAGGAAAATGTTCTGATCGGTTGGGTTTAGTTTAGGTCAACATCTCTGGGTCAATGGAAAGTGGACTTGGGGCACAGTATATAAGAATGGGGAACTTCTGAAACCACAGGGAGGTTGTGAGGAGACACTGACCTTGGCAGGCAAAGATAGACTTTCAAATAACATGAGTCTCAACCCCTAAGAAACAAAAATTGCATACATCAGAATTCAGTTTAGGAAAGAGAAATCATTCTCTATTACATTAAGGATGCAATAGAGGCAACAAGATTATAATACAGACAATTGGGTGCCTTTGAAACCATTAGAACCACAGAGGAATTAACATGGTGTGGGAGTTGGAGGAGTTGGTATTAAACCAGACTTCAGGAACAAAACCGAAGTTACTGTTGAAGCATGAGGTGAGCTAAACTAAAAATAGACAGTAGTCGTGTAACAAGCTAATCGGTTCTTTGGTGATGTGAAGATTAACTCATCAAGTATTACCAACAGCTCCCTTACTGTCTTTCAAAAAAGAGGGAATGAGTGTAGTTAGGAAGTTAGACAAATATTACATTGACTAAGGTCTGGTATCTACCTTGGGAATTTTTGGAACTATATTATCCATGCTCAACTGATTTGTGAGATTTTGGAATCCTATGCCTCTACGATAAAAGAAATTAGGTCTACTTTTTGTGTGTGCCTTGTACTTTTGTGATTTAATTGTGCCTAACTGTTTCTCCACTACCTGTATAAAATCATCTTATTATAAGATAGTTTGCAAGAATGAGAACTATAATATTAAACATATAATCAAGCAAAGCTCAATCCGATCAATGTAATTAAATTTCAAATTTGAATTTCCAGGTAGCCATGGCCTAAAGGAAAATATGGTGAAATTTTAATGTTTCATCATAATAAACAGTACAGCATATCCAACAATGATATCAAATATAGCCATTCTATGAAAAACATACAACTGCCTCCATACCTGGAATACAAGTAGTACAAATTTACCTGGGTCATTGGGAATGGAAAATTAGAGAACTCATTCTAAGTTTCCAGCTGAAGATATCATATATTATCTTCAAAAACTAACTAATATATACTTTATAAAGTATGCAGTATCATCTATGCAATATAATCTATTTGATTAGATCATAAAGGACTTGATCATAAAGGCCAAGATTTTGTTTATACGACAGATAAAATGAGTATTACTCATGAATTAAAAATGACAAATTTGATGAATTTATAGATGCCTGAATGTACCTAGAAGAAATCATTCTAGCAGAAATGAGCCAGATAGAAAGGGACAGAAACCAAATGGTTTCACTACTATATGGTCAATCAAATGAAACTACACAAGGGGAGAGAAGGGACCAGCTGGAGCGGGCGGGGAGGGTAGGTGGTGGGTGACCCCCAGGGACTGAAATGATGTGAAATATATATAAATTAAAAATAAATAAATAGAAAAAAATAAATAATACACAATCAATAAAAAATATATATGTAAGAATATTTAACCTATAGACATATATTATAGAAATGAAAAAAAAAAGACAGGTAAAATGTAGCAGATCCTTATACTAGGGTGTTTATCAACTATGAACTAATTAATAAATTCATTCACTATTCAGAGACAGCTGGAACAGTATTACAAAGCTGTGAGGTCCAGGCAGAACCTGGAACCAGGCTGATCCCTCAAGGCTATATCTCAAGAAAGTGAGTGGCTATGGGGACCCATGACAGAAACCCAGCTTGAAGTCAACTGGATGGATAGACCATCTCCAACTCTGAAACTGGATTCAAGAACCTTTGTTGCTGGTGTTAAAGGGAATCTCTCCAGAGGAAAACAACACTACCCTACCCTTCAGGTTGATTTTACAAATAATTTTACCACCCGTGTCTTCACTCAACAATTCAGGAAGACAGCAAGGCTGTACCTGAATAGTTCCAGTAACTGTGGCAGGAGTAGCAAGAGCAGGGAAAAGCAGGCACTCACTTGAAGAGCCTCTCCTTGGAAATAACACACCTCACTGGCGCTCACACCTCTTCACATCTTGAGGCCATACCTGGGTGGACGGAGTTGGGAAGTCCCCTCTTTCCACGGAACAGAGAGCAGAAATTGGCCTCCATAAGCAACTTTCCTAGGTCTTGCCTGACTAAAGCCCAAACAGGAGCATCCCTCTCCTTTGCACAGGTGAGCACGTGCAGCCTACCCCAAGGCCGGTGCTGGGAATCTCCTGCCAGTCACAGGCTGGTCCAGTCATAACCTGACCTAGATACAGAGCAGCCTGCACCCTGACGTGGTTGGACCTTCGCCCCTGGCCACTCGGGAACTAAGAAACAAACTATCTGTTCTGCATCCTCTCAAAAACAGCAGAAAAGAATAACTCCAGCACTGTCCCCTACGCTGAGAGAGCAGATGACCGCAGTGACCAGAAAATGGCCATTTCAAAGTCCTGTGGAGATGCCACAAGGCCCTCTGCATTCTAAGGTTGGGAGGTGTCCTCCCCTCTGTCCTCTGTCTCTCTGTCCCTGCCATTTTCCATGGGTCCTCCTTTGTTCCATTATGTTCCTTGGCCACAGCTTGAGAGAGCTGGAGCAGCAACCTCACTTGAGGGTTGAGCATCTCAGCCATTTTCCTTTTGCTGGAAGGTGAGAGCTGCCTCCTCTCCCTGGTGCCCTTGCAGAGCAATGCAGGCCAGTAGCTTGCGAGCTGTGGAAATGCATTTCTCACAATTCTGCAGACTGAGCCATCTAAGATCAAGCCAGGGTGTCTGGTGGCCACCTACTTCCTGCTTCATAGATGACCTGCTTCTGTCTGCTTGCCCATGGCAGAGGACCAGCGAGCACTCTGCAGCTTTGAGAATAGAAAAAGGGGGCTAATCTCATTCATGTCAGTGCTGACCTCATGATTGAATCACCTCCCAAAGTGCCCACTTCCAAACACCATCAGGTGGGGGGAGGGGAAGGTTTCAACATTTTGAGGGGCTACAAATATTCCTTATGTAGCAGCCATAGAAGTGACATCCAAATCTCCATCAGTCAATCAGTGTGTGTATTGGGTAGCTTCTTGGACAGTATAACTCATTCAAAACTCAGACAGCTTCTGACTGATTTTACTGCTATCAGCATTCTTGTGGGGGTACATCACAATCAGAGGGAGGGCAACAGTGCTCCTGGGGGGCTTCACACAGAATTTTTCCTGGGAAGAATTTGCTGGGACTATCTTAATCCAGAAGTTTGAACAACCATGAGACAATCACTATCTTTATTTGACCCTTCACTCAAGGCAGTTTTAATTAGTGTCTGCCATTCAAAGCATTCCTCAATTTTATCTTTCAGTACTTGAGACGGGGATCTGTTCTTTTCAACCTACAGGTCCATGAGTTTATCCATTCTATTCTTTCTCATTCTTGCTTGCAAACTAGCAATATCATTCTGATTTTGTCTCTAATCATAAATTTTCAAATGCAGCCAGCAGCAGCCAACATGCACTACCAAAATTTTGTTTTCCTGTAAAGCTATAAATTTATTAGGCATATAATTTGCAACAACTGGAGAAAGCAATTTGTCATCCTATAACGTGGATCACCATGTTCCTAACCTCCATTAACCATTTCCTTGTGGACTCATGTCTTGCCCATAAACCAAAACCTCATATTAAAGTTGTCTGTTCCAACAGCACTGCAATCCACAATCCAATTTCTGTTTCAACCAGATGGGCCTGGGTATACTACAGCAATAAGCAACCTTAGAATTTCAGTGGCTTTAAGCAACAAAGGCTGTGTCCCTCATGAGTAAGGTGATTGGTAATCATTATTGTCCTCACTCAGGAACTATCACCTTCTGAAGCGTCACTGATAACCACAGCAAAAGGAAAGGATATGATGAAGCATGTACTGAGTCTAAAAGTTCCTACCCCAAAGTACCACACGGACTAATGACATGGTCACACACCCACCCAGATATGGATGGGAAATATCAGACTCTGAAATCAATCAGGTAAAGGATTTTATCGCCTATTACTAAAGGCGATAAAAGCCAAGCTTGCAAATTTCAGCATCAAACTGGGAAAATATAAGAGACCTAGGAAATTGAAATAGAAATAAATATGTGGGATTATAGGATGAAAACATGCAACTGATATTAGGAACTAGGGGTCAAGTGTGTGAGTTGATGAAGCCAGGCTTAAGACAGAATAGATCAATCACAAAAACTTTGCAATAGAAGAGTAAATTGCCTAAATACTTAGGGAGGAAAAAAGAAATATCAATAAATGGAATATAAAAATAAACTAAAGAAGGTCAACAACGCTTTGAAAAACTGACACTCTGACACTCCCTCTGTGCAGAAAGCAGACACACACGCACACACATGCGCACACATGACCACACACACACAGAAGAAGGAGCTATCACCACAGATCTTACAGATATTAAAAGGATTTTTAAAAAGAAAATAATGAGAAGCTTTACAAAGCGTTTAACATTCTTTAGTGACTGATAAAGCTTTGCGAACTACTGAGGCACACTCTCAACCCTCCTCATGTTCAAGATGAACCTATCCATGCTGCCTGAAAGTGCCCAGAATGTGAACACCAATCACAGCCTGCTCGCTGCACAGGTAACTACCCCTTCACCTTTTCAGTGCTCACTTTTTTGCATAATCTCCTTATCGATCTTTTGCATCTCTAGCTTACCTACCCATATTTTTAAAACATTGATCCTTTTAAATTAAGATTTGCCCTTTTTCTTATAATCCATATGCCTGCAAGTACCTAATTCTGATCACCTGTCTTTTCCATGGTCTGAGTTTTGCTGAATATATATTCATATTTTAGTGCAACCATTTCCATTTTATTTTCCACAAACTGGCAGCTGAATCCAGAGTCTTGATTAGGTGGTTAGACCCCACATCAAGGTTATTCATGGTGTGTTCATTTATCTAGAAGCATATTATGTCTCCCCCCCACTTTTCAGACATTATCAACATTTGGTGTTCAATTTCTAGAACCTTTTATTCACTAAGGTATGCAAAAGGCTGATATTTTAACTCTGCCACTTTTTTTTTCACTTGTTAAAATAATTTTGTTAGAAAATGCTTCTTTTTATCTAATTGATTACCTAGGGGTAGAGGTTATATAGATTTGTGAAACTAAATTATTCTCTGTGTGTGTGTGTATGTTTATGTGTGTATTGTCACTTAAATCTAAAAACTCATAGCAGTTACAGAATGCAGGCATTTTAGATACTTATGGAATTATATAGGATGTTCCCCTTGGAACAAGCTCCCCAAATTGGAAATGTAAGAGGTTTCTTTAGCAGAAAAAAAAATCAAATTTGGGAAATTGACTAGACCAAAGATAACAAATTAGCTTCCCATACTGTGCCAGATCAAATGAATTGAGAGTGGCTGGCTGACAGCAATTTGGGGGAAATGATGGTGCTATGTTCTAATTAAATGTAACTGAGAGCATTGCCTTATGCCTTCCCATTCCTGCCATAGTGAGGGGAAGGGCTTGTCCTCTGTATCTTAGGCCATAACGACCAGTCAGTAAATCATGCAAACTTCTGCCAGGTGCAGTGGCATGCACCTATAATCCCAGCCTTGGGAGGCTGAGGCTAGGAATTACTTGAGTCCATGAGTTCGGGACTACCCCCAGGCAATATAGAGAGACCTAGTCTCTATAAAAAAAGAAGAAGAAGAAGAAACATAGAAACTTCTTCCTGGGAAGATGGTTGAGCCTTTCCATGACTCTTTTTTCTAGACCTCTTTGGGATGGGAAAAGGATAATATTAAGAACTGGGCAGAAAACCAGCATCTTCCTTTAGCATCAAGTGCCCCTCCAATTTCTCCTACTCCCCAGCCAGGGCCTAATTTCAGATGAAAACATCTAGTGATGGTGTAGAAATGAAGAGAATGAATGCGAGCCTCACCTAGAGGTTGAGAAAGCAGGACATTCCAGGGAAGAGCCTGAGCAGAACTGCAGTCACCAGTGAGGGAGAAGGACATTGTGAGCGGAGATAACAAGGCCTGAGAAAGGAAGCCGAGTGAGCAAAGGGCCACCAGGACAGCAGCCTGAAGAGCGGCTCTAGCACTCTCAGAGGGGAAGCCCGCAGCCTGAAGCCCGTCCAGACAAACCATCCCCAGCATCGTCTCCAAGGGAAGGAGAGGCCAGGCCAACGGCATATGGGCTGGGCCAGTCTCTAGAGAACAGGACCAGGACCACGAGACCACCCAAGCATGGGTGGCAAGTAAAAGCCAGATAAATAGGTGTTAAGAGTCATGTGTGGAATGAAGAAGAAAATGCGATGGAAGAGACTGGCAGGGATCCGTGAGGCCGCCCCACAGCACAGGGATCCTGGGAAGCATGTCCAGATCCAACATTAATGAAGTTGTGAAGCCCCTTATATAGCCCATCAAGGAAATGTCACAGTGATGCCATGAGGAAGGAACAAAGCGTACATGACACGCAGCAGGGAGGATGCGGGGATGTGTGATAACAGGAG
This sequence comes from Uropsilus gracilis, assembly GCA_004024945.1. NCBI lineage: Eukaryota > Metazoa > Chordata > Mammalia > Eulipotyphla > Talpidae > Uropsilus > Uropsilus gracilis. The sequence goes on from PVHY01021468.1 coordinate 23,414, forward strand.
ACTTTACCTGTGGGGGCAACAGTCTTCATTGTTAGGTCCTGTGTCTCTTGGGACATTTCAAAGAGGTCAGGAAGCTGGGTGACAGGTGAGAGATGTGCTATCGCCCACCCTCTAGTGTGCCAGAGGGGGCTAGAGAGATAGGAGGTGTTCCTCTTAGCTGAAGCTCCGTCTCTACCTGCTTCCACACTCCACAAACAGGGAAGAGAGCAGCAGAGATGTCCTAGCCCTCCAGGATTGTCCACAGATGTAGATCCAAGAAGGCTAAAGAAATTCCCCCAACACACATCCAGGGATGGCAAAGAAATACTTATGTTAGCTTGGGAATGAAAAGTGGGGTGGGGGAGGGGGTCAGCTGAGAGCTAGTAAGGACCCAGCACCTCCACAGGAGCACCAAGCAGCAGACTATTTCAAGGGTCTTGGTGGGGGGGGGGGG
>PVHY01021469.1:0-23844 GCA_004024945.1 Uropsilus gracilis
CGTCAGCATCGCCCTAACGCTAAGCCACGATAACAGCGAGCAGCGAGCAGCGTTCCATGGAGAAAGGGTTACCTGAGCCAAAGCACTACAAAGACACGAGGCTAACAGACGACTATGTGAGTCAGGAGCAGGCTGGGGTTTCAAGCTAGACCTGTCTGCAGAGGTTGAGGAGTTTGACCAGGAGAAGGGGTCAGGGTGAGGAAATGTTTTTCTTAATTGGAAACAAGACAGCCATGGGGAAATTGGCACGTGTCACACGCTCCTACTCCCGTCTCTTTTCCTCTGTGAAGGGGAAAAGACGTAGGGACTGTGAGCACAGACAAAGGAAACCAAAGGCCTTCCCAGGGATTTGCGGAAAGCAATCACAGATAAGGCTCTTTCACCAGGGCAGTTAAAGCTGCAAAAGCAAAAGCTCAGGGTTTAACACCTCGTCTCTCTGACCAGAGGTCTCAGGGGCCCAGACAAGCCACCGAGAAGCCAAAATTAAATTGCCCTGAGACTGAGCGGAGCTAAGAGTCAAAGTAAAATGAAGCTTAATTATCAGCAGTAAAGGGCTAATGAGGATGCCTGATTTACCTAAATGTTTGGCTATGCTACATCTTGCTCTAAATTAACTATCACTTTTTATATGTGGTCGTTAGAAATTAGTTTTTATGTTTTGCTACTTAGTAAATTCTATTGCAAAGGCATATATACTGCACACACGTATACACACACAGTGGATCTGAGGGTTCTGCTTTCTTTTGTTTTGCTTTCTCAATCGATAGATTTGGGGAAACATTAAATGCCCACAGTTTTCCACAACCATGGACTTTCCGTTCAAGGTGTCTCCAGCCCAGACCTCACAGTCCCCCTAGTGGCAGCTATCCAAATTGCAGCGCAGTATCCAAAACCAGGAGCTGCTTGGAAAGGGGGCTAAACACAGAGGGAGACAGGAAAGGGGGCAGTGTCAGCGGCTGATCTAGCCAGCCCTTTGGGGAGACTAGATCAGAGCTGATGAGCTCATGGCTGATAGTGGGCAAAAGGGGGCGTGCTGGTTCCTGGAGGCCTAGGAGTTTGGAAAGGCAAAGAAAACAAACCCCTCAGACTAAGACCAAAACCAATCCCTAACCCAGGGCCCAGAGGTTAGACACCGCCCAGGAGCATGAGGAAGAGGTAGCAGCAAGAGCCCAGATCCAGCGCCAGGAACATGCATTTCCAAGAGCACTGCTGAGACACCCGGGGAGGAGGAAAGACACTGGAGGACTCCCCAGGAGTCCCCCAGGAGGGACAGCAAAGGCCACCAAGTTCCTACTGACCACAGTCACTCAAAACACGTGCTCAGGCATGACATAAAGAAGAGCACTCTCAGCCACCGTGTTAAAATAGGTAGACAGTAGACCTGAGACACCAAGCCCTCTACTTCGTGCTAACCCCCTGTCGCAGTGTTAAACCGGCTGCAGCTGGGCCCTGGCAGAGAGGAGATTCAGGGCCACCCTGGGTGGCTGCAACTAAACAACTTGAACCCTAGTCTCATGTGGCTCCAGTTTCCTTTTAATGAGGCTGGCCTCGCCTGACTCTAAACTGGGTCCTCAGCAGGGAAGCATCCTGTTTGCCAACTTTGGCTGCATCACAAGCCGCAAGGGAACTGAAATGGAGATGAGATTATAAGCACCGACCAGACTGAGGAGCTTGGATGGGGGATAATGAACAATGAATGCAGGAGTCTGGTCTCGTGGTGAGCTTGTCCTACAGGGAAGTAGTTCTGGATACAGGAGGCCCCATCAGGTAAGTGAAAGGTTCAACATGTGTTGGGGTTGAACTGAGAGAACAAGGGGAAGGTAACCTCTTCTTGGCCTACCCACCTGCATCTCAGGATCCCTGGTTCCCGGGGGGGGGGGGGGGGGGGTCATGGCCTTCAGTCACCTCCTGTGGTGCCAGCCACTCAAGTTCATGCTCAGGTTGCAGAAGCAGAGTTACCAGCCTCCCAGGCCTCAGCAATGGTGCATAATCAGGTCCGTGGATGTACCATCTTGGATCCCATCTCCCTGGCCCTCTGCTCAGGTCTCCCTGCAGCCCCACTAAGTCTTGTGTTCCCATCATAACCATGCTTGACCCCAGTCCTGGGAGCTCTGCCCAGAGACATGTCCTCTCCTCAGAACTCCCAGGGTGCAGGAGAAGGCCTGCCATCTCCTGGAGGGTCCAGGGCGTGCCTCTGCTCCAGAAGATGAAGTGTCTAGACCAGGGGCCCTCTGAGGAAACTTCTCCCAGACCTGCCCTGGGCTGGGACAGAAGGGCACCCAACAATGCTTTGCTAGCAGCACCAGCTCTGGGCTCAGGCAGATGGGGCTACCTCTGGATTCAGGTTGCACAGGCCAGACAGTGTGGACAGCCCTTGTCTGGTCACTTCTGCCTGTCTAGCACCCTCATGCTGGCTCTGAGGTCAGAGTGAAGAATCTGCACCTCTTCACTCTCATCCCAGGGGCCCAAACCCAAATCCTTCCAGACCCAAACTGCAGGCACTAGGATTATATCCAAAACTAAACTCTAACTCTCTCACTTTATAACTGTCCTATCTTGGGTAGGTTATTTCACCCACCTGAGCAAGGATTTCCACAGCTGTGCACAGAGGACACAGCCAGAGAGTAGCACAAAAGAGAGAGAGAGAGAGAGAGAGAGAGAGAGAATGAGCAATAAGGGAAACAAGATTCCCAGATCCCAAAGTCAAGCACTTTGAGGCCAGAGACCCAAGCTGGATGGGGCTATAAACCCCCCAAGACAGAAGCAGAGGTGGGCTTGCTGAGGAGGAAACAGCAGGAAGGTTTCAGAAGAAGATGGCAGACAGGGGGTGAGTCAGTTCTCACGGCCGCTGAATAATTCACAGGGCAGCCGGGATGGCATATGCTTCCTCTGAGCCCTCAGCAGCAGGAATACCAGCCTCCTCCCTCTCCCCCACTCCCCATCCGTGGTCGCCCAGGAAACCAGCTCCCTCCTCCAGGAGGATGAGCCACCGGGGGGCCCAGGGAGTTGGGTGATGGAGGGCAGGGGGCCACCGATGGGAGATCATGGGCCAGAGTGGGTGCACATCACCCACCACAGCCAGGCTGGAGGTGGACATCTCGGAGAGGAGGAAGCAGGGGTGTTGGGGGCCTGGGCTCCTCAGAAGCCACTGAAGAGGCTGCAATGTGAAGCAATCAAGGTGCAGATCAGAGGCTGCTGACAGCCACCAGTCACGTGAGAGGTGGATTCAGGTGACATGTCCCAGGGCATGAGATGTGCTTGGACTGGTCTGCGTGGGCCCAGCTGTCTCTCTGGACTGGCCTGGCATCCTTGGATGCCCCATCCTCCTCCATCTCCCAACACAGTCCTCTCTCTGTGCAAAACCCAGGCATCTCCAAAGCTGGGGATGGGCTTTTAAGCATCGCCTCTTCCCAGCTCACCTCTGATCTGAGTTCCAGCGTATCTCTGGCTTTATATGAACCAGCACAGGCAGCTGGATGCCAGCCCGAGGATGCCAGCACCATTGGAGTCACTCGCTCCTGCTACCTTTCCCAAGGCACCTGCCCTCACCTCATCCCTGCCCTTGTTCCCATGGGGCCATAAGGCACCCTCTTATTCTCAGATGGCTCCTTAATGCTGAAGGTGTCCACACCTTCCTCCCACAGTAGACATGTTCATCCAACAGACAGTACCTTATATGGACTGTCAGTACAGATGGCATTATGGTATCCCAAAAGAAGCAGATCTTTATTGACAAGTGAACTGAGGTTCATTTCATGCCTGTGAAACCACCACCAGTTATTGGCTGTAAAACCTTATACAAGTGGCTTAACCTCTCTGAGCCTCAGTTTTCTCATTTGTAAAATGGGAATGACCTGGGCTCATAGGATTAAGTGAAATGAGAGAGCAAAGCGGATGATGAGTGAGTCGGCTGCAAAGATAATAACATAATAACGTAAGATTGTTATTATATCATCTCAGAGATACCATTTTTATGAAATACATCTGTGTGTATGCGCTGCCCCATGTGAATTGCACTGGTATTTTTCCCAGCTCAGACCCAGAGCACAGGTGCCCAGAGCTCCATTTGTCACAAAGCCTAGAACACAGAAGACGTCACTCAATTAGCGAATTTGTCATTATTATTGTCTGAGCAAGTCATAGTTTTTCATTGAATTTGCCAAACATGATAATTTTATTGAGCAAACCAAATTACATAAGGTTGCATTTGCACTCTTAAATTGAGAGTGACTTTAGATCTGAGAAGGGTGCTACAAAAATAAGTATTGCATATGTTTCAAATTTTCCCAAAATTTCTATTTTTCCCCAGCAAGAAAAATAAAAGGTTTTGGTTATTTTTTTTTAACCTAAGCTTTCCAAGTTTCCAAAAATGCTGCATTTCTCAGCCACATGAGGTGAGGAAACTGCCAGAAGCACGGGATTGCATTTCTAGGACACCCTCAAGCTTGACAGCCCCATCTCTGAGTCACTCCACCTACAGCCACCAGTGGGGGTGAACCGGAACCCTGCGCCTCCTCCCCCAAGGGGCTGAGCTGAGAGCTATCTCCCTCTCCAGGGCAAGGCCCCAAAGCAAGAAGCCAGATTTTGCCTGGCCCTAATCCCAGACGGGCCTAGTGCTTCCTCCCTGCCTTCAGTTCCAAGCCTTTTCCTCTCTCTTCTCCCTTCCCCTGACACCAACCTTAGTAGGTTGTATTCCCCAGAAAGAAGTCCCCCCCCTCCCTCCCTGGGGCTGGGGCCCCATTTGGAAACAGGGTCTTTGCAGCTGTAGTTAAGAGGAGGCCATGCTGCAGGAACGTGGGCCAGTCATCCCAACTGAGGGAGCCCTTGTCAGAGAGCCCCAGGGAGAAGTTCACAGGAGGATGGAGGTGGCATGCTGGGAGGTAGCAAGAAGCCAAGGAACACCAGGGATTGGTCAAGTGGCCAGGAGCTAGCACCAGGTAAAGGTAAGTCTTCCCTGGGGCCTTGTGGAGTATGGCTGCCACGGTTTGATTTCCAATTCCAGCCTCCCGAACAGCAAGAACCAGCTCTTTGGTTTTCAGGGTACCCACTGTGTGGTCATTTGTCATGTAACCCTAGGACACTGATCCTCCCACCAACTCCAGCTCCCATGGGAAGCAGGTAAGTGTGTCTCCCCCCGAATCACCCCGATCCTGTGCCAAACAGAGGTCAGAAGTCAGGAAGTATGCCCCAAGGACACCTCCTGGGAGAGCCTGACTGACAGGCCTTCCAGTCTCCTTGGAGGAGAGGAAGTGAGCAGCAGACTTGACTCAGAGCACTGAGTTCAAGTTCCACTTCCGCTCTTTGCTGTGGCCTATAGGAAGTCACATTGCACTTGCCTCTCTTTAAACCTATCTTGTTTGACACCAGAAAGGATCCCAGAGAAACATCTGCCCTACAACAAGTTACTGACATGCTTAGCCTGACTGCCCGCCTCAGTTACTCCCAGAGATCCAAGCAGCTTCATCTGTTCCTATTCAGGAGTACAGGTCCTCACCCAGGAAAAAAGGGACATAGTTCCAGAAAAAGTAAAAACCAGTGGGTCAAACATGGACCAACAGCTTGCAGCGGGAGGGATTGGAGTGACCAGAGGGGGCAAGGAGACAAGGGGATTAGGGTATGGGGATAGGGGTACAATATGAAAGGGGGGGGGCCATACCTAAGGGAAATAACAACCATACAAACATGACCAATATTGTATGAAAATTGCAAAATCAAAATAAAATAAAAGAAGACTTTTGTATAAATTACGAAGTAAAATAAAATAAAATGTTTGTCTGTTCATTATCCACCCCCATCTCTCCACTAGACCGTAAGCTCGGGAAGCCAGAGAGTTTTGTCTCTATGTTCACTGCTGTAGCCCAGGGCCTTATCCTGGGTAATGTTTTATATCAGCTGAAGCCCAGACTAGTATTTTGTAAATGAATAAATGACTCTTGACTCCATGACCAGGTCTTGTCCTGGGTCCTAAGGCAACAAAGACACATCAGACATAGTCTGTGGCTCCCAGACAGTGGAAGAAGCTGATGGAGAAGCAGATCATTATGGAAATTGTAGCTTGCACTCTGGCAGAGAGCTGCCGCATCCAGAGGGAGCAGAAACCCTGTTGAGATGGGGGTCAAGACAGCTTCATGGAGGACACCAGTGAAGGGGTTTTGAAGAGTGAATAGGAGTTCTCCAGGACCACACTGTCATATCAAAAAAATTTTAGCCTTGCCTTTGTAGGAGATGAGGACCTACCAAGAGCTTCAAGCAAAGATACAGACAAAAATTCGATTTGTTCTTCAGAGCAATCTCTCTGGCTGCTGGGAGCAAAAGATGCATTGGAAGGGGCATTGGGAGACAAGGGGAACTGTGAAGGACCTGACTATCAGGTCAGGGAAGAGATAATGAGACCAAAACCAGGGTGGGTAGTCTGGGCTGAAGAGGAAGGGGTGAGTCACCAATTGTATGGCTTATTAGACACAAGAGGGAGAGCCTGGGAAAGTTCTTCCAACATCTCAGAGAGGAGCTGGTGATAACAAGTCCAGGAGCCTGGAGGGATGAAGCTGGCTTCCACATGGAGATGTCTGGGGACGAGCCCACTGTTTGTTGGGACAACTTCATATCTCAGCTCACTGTCCCAGCCTCCAAGATCCAAACCCTTTACTGTTGGGTGATTTCAGAAAGTAATGTCCATGCTGACCCTGGAAAGGAGAGAGCGGTTTGCTTCTGTGACCCTCAGTCCAGAGAGCTGAGTCAAGGAGGTCATGGGAAGCGGCAGCCTCATGTGGAAGGGTGGGGACACAGACTGATGCAGCAGGGACAGTTTGGTCAAGAAACCTGCCTGTGATGGAGAAGACTGCAGGGGACAAGGGGGACATGTGTCCCCATTTGAGACTGAAGGGGAAGAGACAATAGATGGGAAAGCCACCACTATGGGATCCCTGGGGAAATGGATGAAAAAAGATACAGCAAAGTGAGGCTCTCTATCTTGGGCAAAAGGATTCAGAAGATTGGATTCCCAAAAGATCAGCGGTACTTGCCGAGAAGGGCATAGCCTTCAGCGCATACTAGACTCATACCCTCTTTTTCCAGTGAAGCTGAGGGGGTGTCTGCTGAGAATGAGGGGAGCACTGGGGTGTAGGAACTCCCAGAAGCTCTAAATGGTTGGTAGCAGAAAGGGGAAGCTGGGAGGAGGCTGGGAGGACTGAGAAGGGAGGTCCTGAATCCCCTATACCCGTGCCCAGGCCCCCAGGGCACGGCCAGAGTGGTCTTGCCAGATTAATATGGACTGGGGCCTGCGTCCCACCATCCCGCTGGATGTGCCAGACCACATGTCCTGCTTTTTGAGTGGGTGAATATGTTGCCTGCTGCATCAGTTAGGGGCTCAGCGGGAAACAGATGGCACGCTCAAATTGGGTAATTTAGGGAGAGTCGACCAAGGGTCTGTTTACAAAGGTGTGGGCAGGGTGGAGGGGCCCCACAGGCTAGTAGGGTGGAGACTAGTATTGTCACCACCTTAGTGGTGGGGGGGTGACAGTGGTACCCCTTGAAGTGGGTGCTTCCAGAGTGGGGTCTTTGTCAACCAGCAGCAAGAAGCCAAGGGAAGAAACAGCCACTAGCTCTCCTTCCTCCCTGTGGTCTCTTCGTGGGAATCCCCACTGGCTAAACCAGAAAGAAGCCAAAGGGTAAAGAGGCCCAGTGTGGGTCCCCTGTGAATTAGCAGGATAGAGAAGGGCAAGGTAGGGGGCAAACAAAAGACAAGGAACCCGGCCATATGTTCCCCATCTTTAGAGATGCTATCCTACCTGCTGAGAGGGAGCAGATCGTTCTTACAGTCCCAGGGGCTCAGCCTATGAAGCTGTGTTTCTCTGTGTTGGGAGGGGAGGGTGTAATGGGGGGAGTTGCTTCTCATGGTCTCACAACTCACCACCATTCCTCCAGTGGCACCTGATTTCTCTCTGGCAGCAGAGTGGCGGCGTTCCTGTTTAGAAAGTCTTAGTGATCAGATTCTGTGATTAGGAGGAAGAGTGGGAGACAGAATGAAAACTGCTATGGAGGTTAGGCTCTCTGGGATCTCTGGGACTTGGTGGACAGCCCGATGGACAGGCAGACAGACCAGGGACCACCCGCCACTGACCCCTGTCCTGTTTCTTCTCCCATCAAGTACAATTGAGTCAAAGGTGCTAATAGATCCCTGAGAAAGATAGATGGAGTAATCAGAGTAAATGAAATTAACATGCACAGGGTAATCAACACTCATTAAGCCAATTTAGTCAAGTGATGACCTCAGTCAGCTTTTATTTAATCATATACTTAAATGTCAAATCAATATGCAAATCTCACCCAGGCCTTTTCCAATTATAACCCATTAAAAACTTTCAAGTAAATCAATGCAGCCAGGCAGGGTGGGGAGGTGGGGAGAGACTGCCTGGGCCCCAGATAATGGGCCTTTTGTCTCCAGCCCTCCCTCCACCCCAGCTCCCAGGCCCCTCACTGGCCCACCTGCCCTTATTCTCCATCCTGATCATCTATCATCAAAACTTACCCCCTCCTGTGTCCCACGCCAGGCCCGTGAAGTCACTATAGGGCAAAGCAGGTCACTGCGATGGCCCCTCCCTGAATGTCACAGAAGAGCCACAGTCATGCCTTCATGCACTCATTGATTTTTGCAATGAGTATTTTCATCCATTATCTAGATGCAGACCCCTCAAGCCCTGATTAGGTGGATATTCATATCCCCAACTGTTACCCACATTTACCAATGACCAGGTGGAAGCTCAGAAACCCTGGTGCCTTCTCCCAAGGCATGAGCTTGCCCAGAGGACAGGGAGGCTGATGCCAGCAGCAGGTGACAGCTTGGGGGCAGTCTGTTACCCACATGCAAGCAAAGCAGGAAGGGGAAGCCTCTCTACTTTCCCAAGGCTGAGTCTCTAAGTCCTCACAGCCCAGTCCTGCTGCCCTGCAGAAGCTGGATGTGATTGATCCATGTCTAAAAGATGTGTCAAATTTGGTTAACTCATCCCAAGCCTGTGAAAAAAGAAGTCAAATCATGACAGTCTTGGCTTATTATTATCATCCCATCTACCTCTGATGCTGGCAGATATGTGAACACCAGTGAGACAGAAGCAGACAGACAGCTGAGATCCCACAGCAAGGAAAGGAGGGGAGAAGGGACCTGGTCTCCCCAGATTCTGGCACTCCATTTGCGTTGTGCCAAGTGCTGTGCCTTCAGTCGTCTTGTGTGGTCGGCCTCTCTTCCTCTCTTCCATAGATAAGGGGAGCAAGATCAGAGCAGGCGGTTAATCACCCTGAGGTTACACAGCGAGTAAATGGTGGGCTTGGCGTGAAAACAAGGTCTTTCTGAGGTCACGGTCTCAAAGTGACCTCAAAGCCATCCACCACTCCAGGGGAGCCTAGGCCTCAAGGGTCCTTTCCCGGGGAGAGGTAGGTCGAGCTGGCAGGGCCAGGCTGCTGTAGGTGGGGTCCAGGGGCACAGGCTGGGCACCCTGCCTCGTGTCCAGGCCCAAGTTCAGCCTGTTCAGCAAAAGCCACAGTAGCTTCTTGAAGCTGCTTCTCAGGATCAGCCAGGGGCAGGCAGGGAAGACACTGAGCAAGCCTCGATATATCACAGTCGAGCCGGAGAGGGGAGCATTCCCAGGAAAACATGCCATAACTGATCCACACCGGGGGGGGGGTCTGGGGCAGAGACCCCAAAAAGTGGGAGTGTCCGTGTCCATGGGTGTGAAGGCATCAACACAGGGACCTCAGGGGTCTCAGGGTCACTTGCCTGCAGCTCTGAAGTGTTCCCAAGAAGGTGGCAGAGGAAGGCCCCTGGTTGAATTGAGGGAAAGAGAAGAACTCAGAACCCAGCTGGCAGAGCAAGAGCCAGGCCAGGTGGGTTGAGAACAGTGCCAGATCCGCATCCCCTCATGACAGGGTCGGGATCAGTGCGGGCAGGGTCTCTCCCGGTGTCAACATTGCAAGTCCAGGTCTTGGAATGTTGGCCGCCAGACGCAAGGTATGAGAAATGAATCGACCAGAAGAGATGGCCCAGCCACAGCCGGGGGTCAGATGGAAGTAGGAACCATGAGACAACTTTATTAGCAAAAGAAAGGGGTATTTCTAGGGACACAGGGCGAGGGCCTGTTGAATTCCAAAGAAGACAAACAAACCTGAGAGACAATTAACATTCTAAAGTCTAAGAGTATCTGAGGAAGGGGGAGTGTAGGCAGGGGGAGCCAGTGCAGTTTCAGAAGGTCATTGCAGTAAATCAGTCCCAAGTTCTCTTAGGGACGGTTAACGAGAGAGGTTTTCCTTATCTCGTTTGCAAAGATCTTTCTTTTTTTTTCTTTTTTTTTTTTTTTTTAGACTAGGTCTCTCGCTGTTTTTGCCCGTGGAACCACAGGCTCTCGTTGCCCGGGGTACCACGGACTCAAGCCATCCCCAGCCTCAGCTTCCCAGGTAGCTGGGATGACAGGCGCGCGCCACCACGCCCAGCTATTTTTTGGAACTAGGTCTCGCTGCGGGCCCCAGGCGGGACTCGAACCGCGATAATCTAAGCCCCGGCCGCTTCATAGGCTGCAGCTTACAAGCACGAGCCACCGTGCCCGGCCCTGCAAAGATCTTTCTGGTTTGCAAATGGCGCACAGCATTGGGAGCCCCTGGGCTGCAGCCCAGCAGTTGTTGGCCTCCGCTGGGTGAGCCAGCCCACTGTCCATGGAAGATGTGAACCCCCAGCCCTGCTAAGCAGCCAGGACCAGCCTGGGGGACTCCTCAGCTTGGGGCCTCCTCACCACTTCAGAACCAGCAGGTGGAGGAAGTGAGGACAGGAAACAAGAGGAATGGAAGGGAGGGGCCAGGTCATCATTACCCATTCTGCAGGGACCAAGACCTATGCTAGCAGCCCCCAAATACACTGTCTCACTTCACCCTTGAAACTAGTGGGCAGGAGTGATCAACCCCAGCCAGGCTCAGCTCAGCTCCTGGATAGACTTAGGCCAGGGAAGTGAAGGACACACAGGGGCCTGGCCATACCAGGCTCTGCAGGCGGGAGAAGGAAGAGTGGGGCTCAGTGTGATCCGTGAGCCTCCTCGAGGGGAGGCAGGTTTGGATACATTTTTCTCAGAGAGAGCCAGTCCCTGGGTGGCTTCCAGGGGAGTTGGCCCCGGTGAGGTGGCAAGAGGACAACAGGCCAGTCAGCCCGAACCCAGAGCGATGCAGCCCAGCGGGACATGGAGGCCTGGCAGCGTCTGGGGGCTGCTCCCGGGGAAGCCCGGATTGAAGGGGGGCTTGTGCAGGTGGCAGGGGGACCGAGGCAGAGTCCACACGCTGACTGGAAACTCCAAAGCTCCAAGTTACCAAGGTCACCAAAAATGCAAGGGAACTGAAACATGACAGGAAGGAGTTTATATACCTCCCAAACCCCAGAAAAGTTCCCACTCTAGCTAATGAAGAAGCCCAAGGAATCCTGGGAAACAGAAGCGAGGTGAGAAAACTGCAAGCAAGTAGAATGTCTTCCTCTTACATAATGAAGGAAAGGCTCCTTTTTCTAACCTGAGCTCCACCCTGTCGAGGATCTAGGACTTCCAGCATGTGCACATGGAAGTCAAGCTATGATGTGAAACCAGTGGGGTCCAGCATGGTACCCCCAAGTAAGACCTGTTAGAGCCTCCTCTTCTCCTGGTCTGAGATACTGTGAGGGTTGGAAAAAGCCTGCCTGATTCTCTGAACAGAAGGTGCTGGATGGCACCGCTGCTCAGAGCATCTTCAGGGCCAGCAGGGACAGGCGAGTGGAATTTGCCCTGGGGGTCTGGCATCTGGGGGTGGCAGCAAAGAAACAACAGGTGCAAAGGCACTGTGGTGAGAAACTCAGACAGCACTGTCACCTGCCTGACCAGTAACAGGGTAGCTTTCCAGTCTAGGGTTCGACAGACACAGACCTCTACCTGCCCATGACATTCATGTTTCTCTCTTCAAACAGGAGCATTTACTGAGCGTTTGCTACCTGGCAAGCATAGTTCTAGCGTGGGCACACAGCCATGCACAGTGCAGACAGGTGCCCGGCCTCCATGGTCTTTAGCCAAGAATCTAAAAGAGAAGCAGATAGCTGCAGCCCCTTCTCTCCCAGGAACTCTCACCCTGTCACCCAGATCAAATACTTGGTGTTCATGGATGATTCTCAATTCAGTAGCTCCTGCCCAAACCTCTCCCCTGAACACCAGATGCACACTTTCAACTGCATCCCTGGTACCTACATTTGCATTTCTAACAAGTCGTTATACTCGTCTCTAAGCAAAATGATTCCACACCTTCCCCTGCACAAAACCTGTTCCTGCCTCTTCTCCAGATTTCCAGTTACTCAGGCAAAAACCTGGAAGTCATGCTACATCCCCGTCATGTGCACGTGGACACACACACGTACACACAATCCACAACCAAGTCCCTCTCAATATCTCACACACATATACACAAATCCCAGATAACTGTCTCTTAATACCTGCCCAGCCACCATGTAGCCCAAAGTCACTGCCAATTCACCCCATGACCGCTGGTCTCTGTCCGCACTGTCTCCTTACTTCCCACAACTCACCACCCTACAGACAAGCTGTTGATCTGTTTTCAAAGATAAATCAGATCCTTCCTCTGCCCTGCTCAGCCAGCAAATCACGCCTAGTTGCATCCATGCTAAGGAAAAGCAATGCCCAGTCCCGTCTGTCCCTTGCTCTGCTCCCCTCCCCAGGCCACCTACCTGACCAGTAACAGGGTAGCTTTTCAGTCTTGGGCTCGACAGACAGACCTCTATCCTGCTTTTTCTTTTACTCCCCTTCTCCACCTACTCACCTCCCAGACACACCCCCAAGTCACTGCTGCTCATCTGCCTTCCTCTTAGAGAGCCATGAGCACACCCTGGCTGGACCCTAAGCTCACACCACTGTATGTGACGTTCCACCCACAACACTGAGGGCCATGAGTCTCCCTTGGGACCCCCTCCCTGAGGGTTCAAACACCAGCTCATCTCGGCTCACCCATCTCCTGTATAACTACTTCCCTGCCTCCACTCGCCAGCTCTTCGCCTGGCTGCTCCATCATTTGTGGGAGTTGCCAGGTTTCCAAACTTGACTTTTTTTTCTGCTTCTTACAAATCCCCTCATCCATGCTCACTAATTTGCTATTACTAATTCTCTGATGGTTCCCCAGTCTGGGTCTTTGGCCTGGACTCTAGACTGGTAATCACAAATTAGACCCGGCCACAGCACCGCAAACCACACATCAAAGCTTGTCTTTGCCTTATCACTTTATCCATATGCAGATCCGGTTACATTCCAATTTTTGATGCCAGGAATATGGACATCATCCAAACACTGTGTCTCCTGCAACCACTGTGTCTAGCTTATCACCAAGTTCTGTGGTCTAACCTGTCTCCTTAATAATGCATGTACCTGTCTCGGGATGGCTGGATGCCATCGGGGCCACCTCCTCCAGCCCACCTTCTAGGGTGTCAACATCAAAAGGTTTATCTAACAGGCAGAATTGGCCATGTCACTGCCCTTCTTTGAACCCTTCATCAAGGGGTGTATCAAGCAGCTATTGCTGCATAATAAATCACCCCTAAACGCAGTGGCTTACAATAACTGTCTTTTGTTGTAACTCATGCACCAGTGGGGTGGCAAGGGCCAGATGACCTATGCAGGGGCCACTCATGGTCTGCAGGCAAGTAGGGATGTCATCCCTAGTCAGCTCACTGGAACAAACCCTCTCTCAGCAACACCAGAAATGTGCATAGCATCTTAAGACCTAGGTTCAGAATTCACACATCTCAGCATCACCCTATTGTCCAAAGCAAGGAACAAGTCTGAACATGACTCAATAGGTGGGTAATAGATTTTTGCTCTTGATGAAAGGATATGTAAAGTCACCTAGCAACTGCCAATGAATGCTATTCACCACCAACACTTCCTAGTGCTCCCACTGCCCATTAAGTCTCAATACCCTGACATGGAGACTACCATAAGCTGACCCAGCCACCTCTCCAGCCCCACTTCCTCTTGCTCTGAATGTCCATTCACTCCCCTGCTTCCACTGCTCCACTAATGGGCCTTGTTATTTCCTGCTCCAGGTTTCCTGTGTGCATGTTAGTTTTTGTTTCTGAAGCTCCTCTCCTCTTTGCAACCCTGTGCCACCCACATTCCTCGGTTTGTAGCCTCTTCTTCTTCCTTCAAAGAGCAAGAGCATGATGTCAGTCTCCAGTCAGACCCTTGTCTCCTCTTCTGAGCTGAAGCTCCCTCTGCCGGCATCTTGGGGACAACCAGAGTTAGTGTTCTCCTACTTAAACCAGGCTCATCTCTCAGCCTCATGATCCTGAATTCAGTCACAACTGCAATGTCCACTTTGCCATATAAGGTGATAGCAGAGGTTCCAGAGAAGGGTGTGATCTCTGTGGGGTACCATTATTCAGTTCATATTTGTTCAGTTCAGTTCACATTTGTTCTTCGGGCCTCTCCTCCCCTAGCTCATAATGGATGTTTAATACACTCAATGAAGGAAAGAATAAATGATGGAGAAAAGGAATGAGATCACCATTACAAGTGCTAGAGCCTTCATCAGGCTGGCTGCAAAGTCAACAGTGCAAACTTAAGCTCCTGAAACTCCATCCCCTACACCCACCAGAACAGAGAATATTCTCTGTAATAAATAAGAGATCAAACCAAACCCTCTGTGTGATGCAGGAGTTAGGCTTCTTGAGCTAAAAAGGAAAGCAATTCCACCTCAGAACTGCAACAACAGCTGTGATTCACCCCACAAAAGCTTTAACCACTGTTCCTCGTCATAAGTGCATGGACTGGGGCTGGGTACTGGTCCCATAGGAATCACCTCTGTTCCTGTGTTTTCAACAGAGAATCATGGATACTCCTCTGTGCTGCTCAAATAAAGCCTGCCCTATCCAAATTCCTTTTGAACATCTTTGAAATAACCGATTCTCAGCCCAGGAAAATTTGCAAATACATTGGAGCTCCTAGAAAACTTAATGACACACTTTCAGATCCCCTCCTACCTGGGATCACCCCCCCATGGAGCACCAACGACATGACAACCCTCATGTCAGCCACTCTTTCTTTGTGGAGCCATCCCACAAGCTTCCAACCCACAGACCAGTATTCCCTGAACCTTCTGGAACCTTCTACCCCAGGCTGAAAAACTGGGAGGGTACTTGAGAGGAGAAAGGGGAAACAGGCCCAAGAAAGACAGACATCAGGAATTCAACTCAGAGAGGTTTTTGTTCAAGTGGGGGAGAAGACAAGCTAAATGAGGGTAAATGGGAGCTGTGTAAATAAAATCAACAAGAAAAATGGCTACTAATTATTTAGCTCTGACCATGTAGATTCTTACTTAGCCACCCCACCCACACCCCAACATCCCTGCAAGGTGTTAGTTGCCTGACTTCACATAATATGGGACCAATACGAGCTCACACTTATATAACATTTACTCTATGCTGGACACTGATCAAAACCTTTTAATTCCCACAGCAAGTCCAGCAAGTAAATCCATTTTACACATAACATCCAGAGATGTTGAGCAACTTTCCCAAGGCCACACAGCTAGTAGGCGGTTCCTAGATCTAAACCCAGGCAGCCAAGCTCCAGCATCCTCCTGCTGATGGAATACCAAGCTGCTCTCTGCCATGTCCTTGCTCAGTGCTGTATGTGCCATTGGCGTCTCAAAACAGCCCAACGGTGTGGGTACTGTTAGAGCCGCTTCTATTTTGTAGATGATAACACTGGGCCTCAGAGAGAATGTGGGACTTGGCCAAGGTCACGCACCTAGAATACAGCAGCTGAGCTCAGAACCCAGGATGCCAGAGTCACAGGATGGGTAGAGGGAAGTAGGGAAGGCTCGTGGAGGTAGTGCAGTCAGCATGGGCATCGGGACCTCTTGGGGATCATTCAGTGGCAACAGACTCATTCATTACTTTGAGGAAAAAGGGATTTGTTGAAATCGCACATGTGTGGGAGTGTGATATAATAAAAAGTAAATATTTGGTCTTTGTCTCAGTTCCTAGTGCATAGCTCCTAAAACCGCTGTGATCCCCAGAGTATTAAGTGTCTTTTGTATGCTAATGAATTGGTGGCTGGGGTCTCCAGAGCTTCAGAAGAGCTGCTTCCCTTCATGAAAGACTGAGACACATTAGGGGGCTGTGATACTCAGCCCCTCTCCTCACCCTGACCTCCCATGAGGGGAGGGGCTCACCAAGGAGTTAAAGACCCGAGGCCAATGATTTAGTCAATCGCACCTCTATAATAGAAGCTCCGCACACAAAAAATATATAGCCTATAGGACTGGGTTTGGTGAGCACATGGAGGTACTGGGAGGAGGCATATCCAGAAAGACTGTGGGTACCACCCACCCCCAGACCTCACCCAGACGGCTCTTCCATTTGGCATTTCTTGACCTATAACCTTTATAGATAGTTAGGCAAATGTAAATAAAGTGTCCTGATTCTGTGAGCTGTTCTAGAAAGTTCTAAACCTGGCTGTTGGTCAGAAGTACTAAAGGCCCAGAGCCTACAACTGGTATCTGGGGTGGAGGGAAGCCATGTGGAATGGGAACCTGACCTCACAGTACGTGATGCTGCTCTGGGTATGGAGTGTCAGGAGTGGGCCAGTTGGCTGGATGCCTGGCTGGTGATGGAGGAGAAAAGTGGGTGTGGGTGTGGGTGTTGGAAAACACCACGCAGTTGTTAGGAATGTTATGGGTAAAAACTGTTCAATGGGCCGTGGCCAAACCATGGGAAGTCTCCCTTGGGTAAAGCTCTCACTTCTGATGAGTTGTGTCTGGGACAGCCCACGTGGCCCACTGCACACACAGCAAGGAGGGACCAGTGCTTCCCCAGGTGGGGAGGTGAGAGGGGTCTGATGGGGAGAAGGCAGTGTGGGGCAAGGGATACAGGTTGGGTGGGCTGCATGAAGTCACAGTGAGGGCAGGCTGGGGGGCCCTGTGAGGCACACCCAGAGGAAGATGTGCACGGGGGACCCTTGTTAGCCGATGAACTCTGAAGGCTAACCAACCTTAACATCCCAACAGAAGCTTGACCATGGAGGGGCCAGGGCATCAGCCTGCAAATGTTCCCCAGGCTGGATGCCAATGTAGAAGAACAGGATGCAGAGGTGGGGGGGGGGGGCACCTGCAGCCTGACAATGCTTCTGAGTGTCAGTTTTATGGAGTCTTGCTGTAAGCGAGGTCGACAGCTGACATCCCAATGACAGAGAGGCAGGACACCTGCATATCAGAAGGGCTGGTGGCGGAGTGGCTGCATATCGACACGTTGGCTGAGGGCACAGTGCTTTGACAGGCTATCGTCCACCGGAACCTCAGAGAGGCTGCAGCTGTGGTGAGCCAGGGACCTCAACCTCCATTCCCCAGGGCCAAGGTCACGTGGCACCAGGTGGTAGGGTCTCTCAGGGCTCCTCACAGGCATTCTTCACCCATCAGAACAGAGATTCAGAAGAGGGAATGGAGGCTTGTCCATGAACCAGAAGCATCACAGCCAGGGTGGGTGTACACATCAGAAATTTATTTTCTCACAGTTCAGGGTCCTGGAAGTCCATGATCAAGGTTGCCAGGGTTGCATGCTCTGACCTCTCTCTCCTTGATTTCTAGACAATTATTTCTCCTGCATCTTCGCAAGCTCCTCCCTCTGTGTCTGTGTCCTAGGCCTCTTTTTAAGTACCTCATCCACTTGGGTTCCAGTCCATCCACACGGCCTCACCTTTCTAAAGTCTCCATTCTCCAGAAGTAGCTGCACTCTGAGCTACTGGGGTTAGGCCTAAAATGTATGATGAGACACAACCCAGCCCCCAATTGGAAGCAATTAAGGAAACAGGAGTAAAGAGCTAATCCATGGCGGGACTGGGCAGAGAGGGGCTCAGCCAGGGGCGACTTCTTGGAGAAGGCAGAACAGGTAGACAGAACTTGGTGTGGACTGTTGGAGATGGCCATCATAGTGCATAAGCCCATGGAAGACAGGGATGCAGAGATGAGAAAATTCAGGAAGAAGAAGCTACCAGAGATCTCTGTCCCTGCAGAGGAAATGCTGGGCACTGAGTGTGGTGAGGTTCCATAACACAGCTCTACCCATACACTCATGCCCATCTTTGAGGGACTTCAAAGTTTTAAGAAGATGGGATTCGGGTTCTCACCTGTCTCAGCTCCAACCAGGACTCTGTCAAGGTCTGCCCCTAGGGTAGTTATGGGACCTCCTGAATCCAGTTTCCTCATCTAGCTGATAAGAACAGAATAGCCTCAGTACCAAACACCCACAGGGGGACTGTTGAGCTGACACCATGGAGGTCCCAGAACTGGCTCCAGAATGGGCTGCTGGGTGATAAATCTGCAGGTCTTTGATTTAGAGCCCCCACTGCAGAACCAATGCACTGAGAAGGGGTCCCACCATACCACGTGTCTTTGAGTGGGGCAACTGCCAGCATGCCCTGGAATCCCTCCTCCTCCAGGAACTCACATAGGCTGCTCCTTCTTTTCTTTTCTTTTTTTTTTTTTTTTTGAGACTAGATCTTGCTATGTTGCCTGGGGTAGTCCCAGTCCAGGATCAGATCTGAGTAGTCCAGATCCTGGATCAGATCTGGGATCTCGTGGACTCATGCAATCCCCAGCCTCAGCCCCCCCAAGTAGCTGGGATTACAGGCGTGCACCACCACACCCAGCTATACTTTTGAGACAATGTCTCACTATGTTGCCTGGGGCAGGTCTCAAACTTGTGGACTCAAGTGATTCCTAGCCTCAGCCTCCCTTCCTAGTCTGGGATTAAAGGCACACACCACCGTGGCCAGCCCAGGCCCTTCCTTCAGTTCTTGGTTCATGAAACCCTTCCCTGCACCATGCTAAATTAAATCACCACCTAACCTACCCTTGCTTGCATCCTGGTTGACACTTCTCATGGAATTGGTGGCATGTAACATACTGCCTGTTTTACTGACAGCTCTTTGTGGCCCATTTTCCCCTGCCTTGCTCAAGAATGGTTATGTTAGGGTCCCCAGCACCTCAAAATACCTAAATCACAGGAGCTGCCTGTTAATATCTGTTGCCTTAGTGAGGGGAAGTTGGGTGCTGATGTCTTGGGCTGGGGGCTCCCGGACACCGTTAGCTGTGGGTGGTCCCAGGGTCTGAGGTCCATGGTCCCTGGGGGCAGGGAGTGGCTCTCTTGCCCTGCCTTTCCTACAGGGTAAGGATGATGATCAGGAGATTGTGACCCGGAGCCCTGTCCAGGTCTCCTTGAGTCAGACCAGCCAACTTTGTAAGGAGCAGAGGCCTCTCAAGTGTAAAGCCTCCAATTGGAGCAGCTGTATCTGAAAAGCAAATCACCCTCCCTGTGGTTTGCCCATCTCTGGCTCAGGGAACTGAAACACCTCATTTCATGGCCTCTGGTTACCACGGGACAGCCCAGGATGGGCCTCCACCAGGGACCCACCCCCACCCCTCACCCGTGGTGCTGAGCTAAAGGTCTCCCTCTGCTCCAGTGAGCACTGAGTCTGCTGTCCATGGTGCTGATCATCTCTCTGCCCCTTCAATGTGCATGTGGCAAGATGAATCCCCTCCCATCTCAAATTTCCCCTCTTCTGGACATGCATGTCAAACCTATGGCAGAGTCCAGGAATAGATATAACCCCAGGGGTGCTCTGAGAAGTCTCAGTGTTCCCAGACGGCCCTTCCAGAAATGGCCCAGGAGCCCTGTTTGCAGCCCGACTGCTGTACCTGTGGCACTAATGGAGTCAGTACCTAGATGAATCCAAAGAAAACAAAGTCTGAGCACAGAGCCCATAGGACATGATAACCAGAGGTCCTGGTGCTTTCAGATTCCATCTAGAGAAAGCTTGGGGCTGGGGTTGGGGGTTGGGCTAGGACACAGCAGGGAAGGAGTTGAGGTTGGGGTAGGAGATGGAGCTATCTGAGTTGATATCAACTGGGCCTGGCACTGAGACTGGGGTTGACACTGGTATTGGAGCTGGTGGAATGCTAGAGTCCAAGCCTGTCCTGGAAAGCAAACATAAATGTCTGGAAGTCTTCGGCACCAGCAGAGCTGGAGAGTCAAGAGACAATGCAATTGGCCCAGTTCTACATTAAGCAGAGGTTGATGAATGACTTGGTTTTATTTTTGTCTAATGAGGTGAAATCAGTGAGACAATGACAATCTGAGCCTGGGGTCTGTGCTAAAACATCAACAGCAAGACCCCAACAGTCTAGCTAGCCCCTTTGTTCACCTGGCAGATGCGGGCTTTCTTTAAGAAGGGAGAAGGACAGACTGACCCTAAAGTGACTACCAAGGAGAGTCTGTGCCTGAGGCATCAGCCAGTGACCCCAGGCCCTTCGTACACTGTCTGCAGGGTGGCTCCTTCTCTTCCTCACTCTCTTCCTCTTCCTTACCCTCCAGGTATCCAGAACTCTGCCCTTCACCAGGAAGGTCCTGCAAATAGGATTCACAGACTTGGTCAGAAGAGAGGACTGGACAAAGTTGGAGTCAGAGCTGAACTCAATCCCACATCTGCCAAGCTGTGAAAATCCCTTTAGAATATAAATAAATACAAACAAGCCAGTGGTGTGACTCCTGTGAAGTCACTTAGCCCTGATGAGCCTCAGCCTTTACAGTCTCATCTGTAAAACCAGAACAAAACACTTTACCTCCAAGACCTTCCATGCTCCTGTGGTGGCAGGATCACATTCATCTCAGAGTTTTGAGGTCCTGCTCCCCCCACTAGTCCTATGGGGTGGGTTGGGGTGGGGCTTGAATCTCAGAAGCAGGAAACCAGAGCTGGAGGAAGTATCAGGGTAGAAGAGAGGGTGATCCAACTGTCCTCTCCAATACATGGAGGGTCTGCTCTGGGGGGAGGCAGGGCCAAGTACAGGGGACACCACTCCAGAACCTCACCGAGGGGAACAGCTTGTGTCCACACCCTATGAACCATGTTTACTGAACATCTGCTGAGAGGTACGTATAGGGAATTCAGACAAAAAAAGGCCAGTCTGCCCTGTAAGAGCATCCTAAAAAGAGTGGAGAGGGGCAGATTCAGATGACAATCTCATAAGACTGACCAAAAGATAGGGTTTGTAGTGTGCCAGCTAAAATACAGGATGCTCAGTTTGAATTTCAGGAAAATAAATAGCTTTTTAGTATCATACAATAGTTGGGACATACTTAGTGCCATGAAAGAATTGGACTATTTATACTAAACTGTTATGCACTGTTTATCTGAAATGTACAATAAACTGGGCATCCCTAGTCTGACAACCCTCATCACAGGCGAAGCAGCTCTTGTATGATGCAGATGCATACCTGATTCAAGCAGTCTCAAGTTCAAATTCCAATCTCCCACTTGACTGTGTGGTCAAGAGTAATCATATCACTTCTCTGGGTCCATATTTCTTCATCAATGAAATAAACTGTATTTCTTAACCTGGCTGGAATTTGTAAGATGGCTTCTTAAAACTTTATCATAGTGTACATTTATATTTTATATGATTCATGTAATTGTTTTATTGTTCAACGATGATAAAATATTAAATTTTCAAATATATATTAAATGAGATAATATATAAAGGAAGTACCTGGGATAGGGCCTGGAACCTCGTAAGTGCTATACTTTTTTTTTTTTATAGGAACACAAATACTACTAGAATCCCAAAAGTGGTGACAGCAGAGAGCAGACAAAGAGTCTTTTCAGTTGAGAGAATCCTTGTAGACTTCATGGAGGAGGTGACCGCAGAGTATGTCTCTGAAGGAGGAGACAGCTTTCCAAGGGGGAAGGTTGAGGGAAAGCACTACAGACAAAGAGCACAGGCCCAGCCCAAGGCCTGGGCTGTGCTGCTTCAACAAGAGCTTCCTGGGGGCTGGCTGGCACTGTGTTTTCTGTGTGTTTGGAAATAAATGCTCATGGCTGGAACATGAATTTCGTATAATTTGCTGCAGTCACCAACACTCCCTGCTGCCCTATCTACAGCAGCTTTACTAGTTACTTTCTAGCCTGGTCTTTATGCTTTGAATCTACTGCCCTAGCAGAGACAAGAAAGTCTGTACAAAGCTCCTCAAGGCTCTGACATGGTCATGTGCATGCCTGGGAAAGAATATCTGAATATTCTAGACCCTAAAGCTGGAAAGGTCAGCTTTATCCTGGGTCTTATAAATCCAGCTGACACCATGTAAAGGAAGGGGGCAGATGGACAAGTAACTAGGGGTTACAGATCCTATGTGTCAGGAGAGCTGGAAGGGTCCCAGGAACACCCTAATTCAGTCCCGAAGGGGCCCCCAGCCTGCCAGAGATGCTGAACAGGGCCACCACAGTGGGGGTAGCAGCTACATTTCCAAGGTCAGGACCCCCTCCCCTGCTTCCATTTCAGCTGATGTAAAACTAAATGGCGCCGGGCCTATGTGAATTCACATCAGCACAACAAGATGCTTAGTCAATAAAATAGTTGAGCCAAGTGAACTCAGCATGCGACTCAAGGAGGAGTTTTTTTTTCCAGGGGAAATGTTATCATTTTCCATCCCTGTTTAATGAATCATGGGAATTATAGCAACATTACAAATGGCTTTCTGCGCAGGCTATTACTTTGTTTCTGCAGGGTTCTAATGGCAGGCCCGCTTCACTGAGGGTTCAGCCTGCCCCCAGCTAAGGAGCATAATGGTATTATTATAAGCAGTCCCCTTGCAATGCCTGACACAGGAGGAGTGGTAGCCTGGGACCTTAGGAATCGGTCTGCAGTGGGAAGCCTTGAATGATTGATATGGGAGTTTCCTGGGGAGTCTGCCCAGGCATCCAGGGCACTCTCTGCTGAGAACAGGCCCAGTGAATCAGATTTCCCAGAACCGGGTCAGGAAGGGGAGGGTTCCGAAGAGGAGGGTAAGGGAGGGGGCTTGAGAGCTTTCTTTCTTGGCTGAGTGTGGAATAGGGCCGGGCAGTAAGTGGGACAGACTCAGTGACTAGGAAACATGGGTGATTCGCAACCATCTCAATCTGGGTCCATCATCAGTTCTAGCAGCTGAAAGAAGACTGTCAGAGCCCTTAGCATCATCCTTGCTGGATTTTCAGTTGGGAACAGGAGAAAACAGCCAGCATGGAAACAGCCACTTGAGTCCCACTGGGACTCAAAGGTGCCCTTTCAGCCCCTCCCTCCTAGACCCAGGTGTGCCCACTTACACATGTATGCACCCATTGAGTACAGATGGGTACCATCATGGAGAGGGCACAATAACACAGATGCCAGTCATAGAGGCTAACATTGGAAAGGTGTGAAAAAACCCAACAACTCATTTACCCTGCGATGGAGCACTCAAGATGGGGTGTAGGAAGACATCACAGGTCTCCCCAGAACGCCCTGGACCCCAGCTTGGCTCCTGCCATGGCAGACACCAAAAGAAACAGGTCTAGTCCCAGTCTGTGGAAACTTCCAGCAGTGCACAGACAAAAGCTAAGTGTAGGGATCCCCTGCTCCAGACCCTGCTCCTGCCACTTGGAGTTCAGAGCCTGGGGGAGACAGTGTGGACAGGCTGCACCCCAGGACACTTAGCCTTCCCGAGCAAATGCTTGCAGCCTCGGTGGAAGGGCGGCTCACCACACCTGGCTTACTGTGAGCCGGCTGCCTGCTCTGCAGTGTGTAGCCAGAGCCTGTGCGTCTTAAAGGGCTACTGGTACATTAAAGCAAAAGCCATTTGGGGTGCTCTCCAGACTCCAAACCCCACCTGGTCACAGAAGGGCGTAGGGCTGACACCTGTCGCAAACTGAGCCAATTCTATTCTGTCCCCCGAAATGGAAGATGCAGGAGAAGCACTGTGTTTCCTTTGATCATACTGTTCCC
>PVHY01021470.1:0-23837 GCA_004024945.1 Uropsilus gracilis
GAACCAGCAAAGTTCACTTTCTTCTCAGGCCTAACTTTTGCACGGCCTCTCACAGACACAAGTTAAACTCAGCAAAACAAACTCCAACACAGAGTTCAAATCTGCAAACTCCTTAACTGCATTTAGCACACATGCTGCCAGCCTGGCCAACCAAGGGTTGCAGGCCCTCGGTGGCCACATGGCCAAGCTCACATGGCTCACATCTTTACAAGATGGCCGATTCCCATCTCTCCTCCATTCAACCTCTCTCTCTATCCAGTCTCCATATTCCAATCTGAATGCCCATCCCATCCTCCTCTTTATTTGCACACCCTTTATATACCCTGATTTCCTGCCTTCCAGGAAACCTGTTCACCTTGACCATTTCACTTCTTTTCCCCCCTGCATCTCCCTGAAAGGAAATTCCAGCTAAGGTCATTCTCCCATTTTAGCATACCTGTCCTTGAAATCTGCAATCTTAAACAGGAGACAATGGTGGGGGGGGGGGCACACCCTATCACCTTGACTGAATATATGTTTATACACACAAGCTTGTGTGTGTTTATGTGTAAGAAAAATAATAATGACAAAAGTGACAGAAGGGAAAATTAGGATTATTTTGCTCTCATATAAGGTACTTGCACTACTTGTGAAACAATATGGTGTCATTTAAAAGTGGAGTGGAATTAGTTGTAAATGTGTATTGCAGAGTCTAGGAAAACCACTAGAAAGCAAAGATATAATATGCTGAGAAAGGAGAGAAAATACAGTATGTTCAGTTAAAATCCACAAATGCAGGGAAAAAAAAAGTAGAAGACAAAAACAAATAAAGAAGACAAGTAGAACACAGTAACAAATATGGTAGATACTAAGTAACTATATCCATAGTTGCTTTGAACAGCAATGGTCCAGGTGCACCAATTAAAAAAAGACTGTCAGAGTAGAATGAAAATACCCAATGATATTTTCCACTTGTCTGCAAGAAATCCACTTTATTTAATTTTCTAACTTAGTAATTAATACATACAGGTTAAAGTAAATGGTTGGAGAAGGATCATGCTAACTAATTAGTAGAGAACAGGAGGTGATGCATTTATTTTAGACAGATAAGACATCAGAGTAAAAAAGGATCAGTTCAAAAGGCATTTTACACATTTGTACCTTAAAAACAGTGTAAAATTGTGAGGAAAAACTGATAGAGCTACAAGGAGAAATACGTATACCCATCATTATAGTTGGAGACTTCAACACTTTATCAGAAATGGACTGAACCAGTAGACAGAAAATCATTAAGGACATAGTTGAGCTCAATGCCGTGCCAACCTAGATAAAGTGGGCATGTTTTAGACTATCTCAGCCAGCTTCAGAAAATACTGATCAAACTCATGGAACATTTACCAATAAAGATCACTTCTGGACCGGACCATGAGATATACCTTAACAGATTCAAAGGAATGAAAATCATGCACTGTTTTCAGGCCATTGTGGAATTAAACTGGAAATCAATAATAGGAACATAGTTTAATCTCCAAGTGGAGATTAAACAACACTTTTCTAAGTAAGATGTGTCAAAGAAGAAATATCATGAGAAAATAAACTATTTTGACTACTTAAGGTAGCTTAAGGGTAACATTTATTTGTTCAGAAATGTGCTTCTCATCCTAGTTCTCACTCAGATTCTCACATGGCTCTATGATAAAAGATCCCAATTCAGCACTCACTGAGTACTCAGGAATAATTGTTTTCTGTTTCAAAAGAAAGGGCATACTTAAGAAAAAGAATTTTAAGCAAGTAAACAGTAATACTAAAGTAAACAGATTATATATACCATTATTTATTGGCATTGAAATAACATTTTAACTATAATGTGTATGTGAAATCATGTGAGAATTAGGGTCTAAAATTAGCATGTAAGACAAACCTTGTATTGCCAATATTATTGTATGAAATCTAATAAATCTGAACAATATAGAGATAATATAAACCTAAATCTTATATATAAAGCAGCTGGTTATTTCCATTTTGGAAGAAATTGATTTTCCAGCTGAGAGCTGGATAAAGTTGTTAGTCTATTTTGCATTTGTTTGATTAAAAACTAAATTTTTAAATGTAAATTATGGTTTAAATGCTTGAATTATACGCAGCACAGAGATTTTTTTTTCCTTAAAGACTTTCGTAAAGGTCAGCTACATAGAAAAGTTTTTCATTTCTCATATTCATTCTAGAGTATAATTGAACTGAGTGAATTATTGGACAGAATTACCCACACTTCATTCATGGTAGTTCTTTTCTGTCTCTTTCACCCCCTCCTCCACACATACTCTTTGGCACTGGATCATTTAGTGTAATTCCTGGACTTAAGTTTATGTATATGTGCCATACCTTTATTCTTATCTATAATGGTTCTTACTTGTGTCTAATTCATACCTTCTTTCATCCCTACCACAGAAATTATGGCTTTGAGACAGACAGCAAATTGATTTAAATTATTCAGATTAATTTTCTTATTCCATTACATGTAGATAAAACATATCTGTAATAAATAATAATAATAAAAGCAGTAATGATATGTTAAGTTCTGTGATTACGTGGTAGTGTTGGAGATAACTCACCATATACTTCTGTTTGTGTGGGTAAGTTTTGGTTCTAGTTTAGAATAGGCCCAAGTCTTTCATTTATAACTTCATATTTCAGGTAATTGCTAAAATGATAACTTAGAGCTTATACTCACAGAGCTCTACATTTTAGAGTAAGAAGTTTTAAGAAATAAAGATTACCATTTTCTAGGCAGAAATAAAAACACTTAGAATACATTGTTGCTAAGGGAATAGTAGGGTTATAATTTTGGTTGCTAAATTATGGGTGTTGTAGACCTTCACTGTTCTCTTGGTATTTATTATTTTGTTTCTTACAGTTAGTAACATTGCTGTTGTATATGATTTGAAAATTTATATTCTTTAAATATTTTCTTCAGGTCATGCTTGACCTAATTTTTCCTTTACAATGGGCTTTCATTGTGTTTGGTAATATTATTTTTTATTTATTTTATGCAAATTAGTTTAGGATGATTAAATATTTCATGCAAATAAATTGAGTTACCTTTATTTAAGTATTCCATATTAGGTAATAATACTCTCCAGACTTCTTACAAGTGAGAGAAACATAGAAGCAAAACCCAAAACTCCTAGAAACCTACCAGAAATTGAAACATCATCATAATCAATAGTTTTCTTGTTTTTAGATCACTTTATGCTTCCTCAACTGTATCTCTTTCTGCAGCAAATCACAAAAATGTATAGTAGGTCACCTGGAAAGTGTAAAATTATCCTATAATAAAAGCTGTTGCTGACTGCTTCCCATATCCATAGAGCTAATACTTTTTGAAGAGAGGAAAAAGATGTTGAGAGAGGTCCTCCTGTTTCTCCCTTTCCTATTTTTAACATTACCTGTAATGGAACTTTAAATATTTTGTATTTATTATGTATACTTGGTATTGTTCCTGAACACTTAATTTATTTGTAAATATTCATTTCAGTTCATTGAATATTTTAAGGAACTTTATTACATGATTATCTAAGCATGTGATACATTCTGTTAATGCATAACTGTTGGTGACAACCATGATTGTAAGAAATTGAGCATAGACTCTGGTGTATAGTATAGTAAATGATGTACAGATGCTATAATAACTAGGGCCACTCATGGAGGAGAATACTAGTAACCAATTAGAGTAAAATGCTTCTTGAAAACCTTGACAACTTTATGTCTCATCTGGATATTTTTTCCTTCTCTTAGCTCCTTTAGGAGCTATTCATTTGGCACTTAGTGTAAGTTTCTTTGGATTGTGTTTATCCTTTAATGATTACCTCATCCTAAACTGATTGTATTCCCACAAGGTGAAGAAGATAGTGTTATACTTCATTGTACTTCACTTGTGGCATAATGTCTTCCAAAAATTATTTCTTGGTATATTTTCTTGAATTTTTCCTATATGAGAACTTTCTTAGTAGAATCTTCTTTTTCATAACTTCCAGAGCTGGAAATTTAAGAGGACAGGGGAATGTATATTTCATTTAGTGTACCCTTCTGATACTGGAGTCTTGGAGTTCTTTAGATTGCTTAATTAACCAAATTCAGATGCTTTCATGTGTTCATTTTTCACAATAAATTTATATTTATTAGTTGGGTCAGTCAGAAAAATGAAACCAAAACAAACCCTAGAAGTCTGACAATAGAATTGAGACTTTCAGAGATGGAAGGTGGGGAATGCAGAGTGGGAGGAGCAGAGGTGGCCCAATGACTATGGTGAGGTATTATGGGTGTATTGGTGGTGACTGTGATGTGGAGACATATACCTGAAGGTGAGTGAACCTGTAAATCCTCAAAGCATTTACAGTGTTGTTAATCATTATTACCTCAGTAACAATAATAGTCAAAAAATGAAAGACAAACTTGTTTCTGACCACTCTTTATCTTCGTTCAAAGTGGAAATCTTACAGTATTTTTCAACTTTTATCTAAATGGTAAACTCTTGAAAGGAAAACAGTTTTTGAGCCCTTTGTACTGTGTAGTACAGGACCTTCTACTCACATCTTATAAATTTGGCTTACTATTTGAATTTATTTGCAGAGGGTGAAAGAGGAAGATAGTGGAGAAGAGTAAAGTCACCATTTGATTGTACTTCCTTTGCTTGCCATATGAATTTTCTCTGGTGCGTTAGTAATAAAATTTCTGTATTCCACTCCCCTCTGATAGCTATAACCCTTAAAACCAGATTACTGGAGTTATGTGTCTGTCAGCTGACTCACTGGTCCATTTAGCTTTAGGTTTTCTAAGAATGTGTTATTTGATAAACTGGTAAGTATGTTGAGGTTAGGAGGTATATGTGGGAAAATTACAGCTTGAAGGACAATCTAAAAGCTCTTGATGCTTACTCTAAATGTTTCATTATTAATCTGAACTGATTTTTCTTTTGTTTTCAAAACTTTCAGCAGCCATTGTCTCTTGATCATTTTTTTTCAGTTTTCATTTTTAACCTGATATATGAATATTGAAATCTGTTTTAAAATCAATATTATGGCTTATAACATTTTTATTTCGGTATGTACAATATAAGGATTCAGTCTATAGATAAATATATATATAGCTAAATGATCTCCACAATATGTATGGTTAATATATAGCTCCATTCGTAGTTAAATACATTTTTTATGTAATAGAGATTTTTAAGATAAACCATTGAATACATACAATATTTGTAAGACAATATTGACTGTAGTCACCACGCTGTATAAAATTCCCCATGACTTGTTTTATAACTAGACATTTGTGCCATTTGACCCTCAACTCACTTTGCCTACCTTTCAGTTCTCTACCTCTGGCAACCATTAATCTGTTCTGTGTATGTATGATTTTGGAATTTGTTTTATTTTGTTTTGGGGGACTTTCACATGTAGGTGACATCTCAGTCTGACTGACATCCTTGTTGTTAAAAACAACACATTTTCATTTTTAAAAATCAGCCTAGTTTATATTGTCTTTTAGTTGTGGTTTCAAATAATTTTTTTCTAATTCTATGCTAAGATTTTGGTGAATGTATCAGGACTGTCTTATAATTCAAGAATTCCATCTATCTAAATAATACTTTATTTCATCTTGTTTTTTATTTCAATGGCTATTTTTTCAATTTCAAAATTTCTAGTTCTCTTCATACTTTTCTCTTTTGTTTTCATATTCATTTTCAGTATTTTCCCTTAATATATCTCTTAGAAAGTTTTGTATATTTGTAGCATTGTATATATCTTAGAAAGTTTTTTATTTCTGTATAATTTCATATTAAGTAAATTCACATTCTGATAGTGATTTTTCTTGCTGTAATTTTACTAAATTTTTCTATATGATTTTTAAATATTGGTTTGCTAACTCATTTTGAGTTGGAGTTACATTTTTAGTATATTGTTTTTCTCTTGCCTTCCTCTTCCTCCCTTTCTGTGTCATCACTTTGTCTCTGGGCATTCAGCTTCTTTAATCTTACTCTGTGTATTCAGCTAACTTTTTATTTAACCCTTCAATTGCCAATCAAGAACCAAGTTTTGTTCAAAAGTTTCAGTGATTTTATCACAGGCTATAATGAGAGAAGCATTTAGTACTTTGGTTTAGTTTATTCTAATGGGTTAGACAGGCATTTTAAAAATCCTTGGTGAATGTTGTTTACTACATGTATGTGTTTTGTCCTCTTTTATTTGAACCATAATTTCCTGGAGTAAAGTTCTTTTACTCCTGTTTAAGATCTTTGATCAACAGACCTATGCTTTTAGCCATTTTACCTTAAAAAAAATAAAACTCCTGCATTATTACTGCCCATTGGAGATGTAGATCTTGTTTTTAGACATGCATATGTCTGTTATTTTCTCATATATTTTATCTGTTCTAGCCATTTTTTGGTATATAATTAGTGATTCAAGTTTCATTATTATGCTATTCTGATTTGAAAATATAGTCTTAGGTTAGTAGATTTCATAATAAACTTCTCTTAACTCCTCTGGATTGATAGTGAATAAAGAAAGGCATTATAAATAAAATGTTAATCTTTCACTGATTCTCTTCAATAGATAGTAGATAAATGGCTTTTTACTAGAGTATTCCTAGCTTAAAAATTAATGAAATTTCATTGATTTATAACATTATGTAGGTTTTGTATGCATAGCATCATACTTCAACATCTCTGTACATACCACATTATGATCACACCAAAAGACTAGTTTCCATTCCACATAGGTTGACTCTTCCTTTTCTTTATGATAACCACCATTTTGTTCTTATAGTCCAAGAGTTTGTTTTTGTTTTGTTGCTTATTTGCCTTCCACATCTAGGTGCAACAACCATATGTTATTTGTCTTCTGAATGCTGTTTCATTCTAAATTTTGTGAATTAATACTGCATTCCCAAATCTTCTAAGTTTTGTCGGACAAAGGGATAGCTAGATGAGTCTGGGCTTATTTAATTTTTCTATATTTCAGTTTCTTCTTTTATAAAACAGGTATATTATCTGCTTTCAGTATCTCATGAAGTAGTTGTGAACACTGTAGAAGACAATGGGGTCAAATTCAACAGTTTTATGTAGCATCTCTTTGGAGAGGTATTTATTGCTAAATTTTGAGGAAAATAGTTGAGTAAAACAGCCCTTTTTTTCTTCATAATATGGTAGACATGCATAAAAATAGTTTTATGACCAGTTGTAAAACAAAGTAGTCTGATACTCAAATACAGATATTAAACAACTGTTAAGAAGCCCCCCTCAAAAAAAAACAACCTAGGCCCCTCAAAATGAATAAAAACTTCACTGAGGTGCCAGTCTTTGATCTAAAGCCCACTGTTTAAAAAATGCTAAGGTTCTATGTAAGCATAAGATGCTTTCTTATTTTATATTTCACATTTCCCATGAATTAAACTGACAGAAGGATGCTTAGCCTATTTTTTTCTGAACTTGCTACTAAATCTTCATTCTTATTGGTTGATCCTCCAATCTAGGTACATACTGCCACTCTTCTGTGAATGACTGATTTAGATGTTGTCTTGGAATGGAAAATTTTTCTCTTTATAAGTTTTTATTTTTGATAATATAATTATTGAAGAGATTTTCCCTTCAGGCTGCTTTTCAGTGATGTTACCTCTGAAGTTCCAAGGAAACACCCATTTTGCTATTATCCAGATACATTTGAAATGAGCTTTTTGCTGTAGAACTTTTTGTTCTATTTGCTATAATTTTTTTTTCCAAAGGACAAAGATAAACAGTTTAAGCAGATAACCATCTCTGGTTGCTGCTTCTAACAATAATATTTAGCAGCCAGTGAATAGTCTGCAAGTGCCTTTCTCAGAAAGGCTGTAGTAAGTAAACAAGCAGTAAATATTCGGGGTGATGGGTAGATGTGATTTCAACTTAACCAGCTGCCCGTATCAGGCTAAAACATTATTTTTCTGTTTTGGTAAATAATACTCATCTTGTTTAGACAGGTTTTATCAAAAACAGTGTTAGCATTTCATACCAAACATTTTTATAAAACCCATGAGAGATAAAACTAACAAATTTTTAACTGCTTGAAGCATATTTCATTAGTTTCTTTAGGTGTATATTTTGATCTATGACCAAAACATGTTACACTGTATCCTGTGTTTTGAAGAATGATAACTTTTGTGCAGTGTTTTAACCAGTCACCATTTACAGTAATAGTTTGGAATGTTTTTGTCATTGAGATCTCAATCATGGATTGAACCCTATACTTGGAAACACATTTTAATATGACCCTTGGTTTCTAAAAGATTTCATCACAGGTGTATTATCAAGTTTATTTACTAAATACTTGGTGATTTATGTGTCATGTACCATTGTAATTTGAAGTGTCACTTTTTGGAAACTGTATGGTGCCATTTGTCTAAGGGATATAGCAGTTTTTAGCACCCTTGCCTGGTCAGGTTGTACATTTTTCTTGAATTACATTTAGGTAAAATAGTGCATCATCTGAATCAACAGATTCTTCAGATGTTACAAGTAAACCTCCACAAGGCAGAGACTTTATCTCATAATATTTTCAGTGCTTGACCCATAGTAGTTGTCAATGAATTCACTACTATGAACCCTGCAGTCACTGTAATTGTTCCCATTGCTCATAAAAACACTGACATATAGGACCTGCATCCTGTCCTCAACAACGACCTCCTTGTCCCTTGACTGCCCCACCATTTGCATCTCAGGAAAGAGGTTTCCACTGTTCCTTTAATTAACTGCCTGCTATTACCTTATGTTAAAACAGCAGTAGCAGTAGTAATGAGGGTGATAATTGATTGCTTGTATATCTGGGTACCAGCCTTACAGTAGACCAAAACTTCTGTAATAGTGTTAGTTGCCATATCTCAAGTACTATGCTAAACAATTTGCACACATTTTATCATTTCATCTTTTCAGCAAAATATGAAGCATTTAGTTCAAGAAAAACTTGGGTTTAGAGAAATTAGACTAACTTCACCAAAAGCATAACCTAAATTAAGGTCAGATTCAGTACTCTTCTTTCTAGTGACAGTGGCCATGAGATTATCAGGTTCAACCTTTATGGATATGCTTTTCACTATATCTGACAATATACCAATTATCTAGGAAATAGTTGTTTCTGTTGTTTGACAGCTATAATTATTGAAATTCTTCACATTAAAGAACTATTGATATATTTTTCTCTAGTTTAAAAATTGTTATTAACTTCTTTCAGAAATCTTTACTAACATTAATTATATTTAGCAAATTGTATTAAATATATATTATATATATAAAACAGTTGCCTGACTATAGGAAATATCATTTAGATATTAGATTAAGTCTGCTGTTAAAAACATAAAGACTCTAAAGAACTTTATGTCATTTAAAATTTTTCTGTCTCCTTTTGTCTATGTATACACCTGTCTCTATCTAGAAAACAATTTGGAGTGAATGTTTTTTAATCAGTCTAAGTGTAATTAAATTTTGAATTTTACTCTTATTTTTTAATTGATTGCACATATATATTTTTGTTATTTAAAAATTTAATTAATAGAAGATGAAAGGGATTATAGTTTGAGGAATACATAGCTGTCATAAACTGAAGAGACTGAAATCTGTAGAATGAAATCAACCATATCAAGTTATAATGGGTTTCATAAAATTTAAGTAACATTTCTTTCATACTTTGTAGTCCCATTTTTTTAATTTTAGTTCTCTAGTGCACATGGTTAGCTGTGTTTTTGTTAGCTCATCATACTCTTCTAAGCATAATATTCATTCAGATATCATTTCAACATTTTTTACTTTTGTTATTTTTGTTATTCACTATGTATCATAAACTTTTGTTATTTACTATATATCATATATAGTGCCGATAAACTTTGGGTAAGGCTTACCCATTACATGTGCAACAGTTATACAACAGTTTCATAAGGTGGGATTCTCTCTTCCATTCTCTATTCATTAGAAAAAGAAAAATTAAAACATCCAAGTTGAGAATAATGGACTCATACATGGACTCATGCACTCTTTATTTAACTACAACAGTCATTAATTCTGGGCCTTTTTTAAAAATGCACACCTTCCATTCTATGCACTTTGTGTGAATGCTGACTGCTAGTACTTATGATTTTTATTAAAGTCTGCTTCCAGGGAAATAATAACATAAATTGTGATACCTCAACAACTTTTTTTGTTTCCTAATATTTATGAGACCCTTTGGGAAAAAAATCAAAATCCTATTTATTTAGTCTTAAATACTTTAGTTTAATCATGTTTATTTTACTCTCAAAGGATGCTAAGATTAAAGAATTTTCTTTAATCTTTAAACTTTTTTGTTTAAATTATTGTACAGCAAAATTGGCCTTTTTTGTTTAGCATGTAGCTGTATGAATTTTAAAGCATTTACATGTGTGTAACTGATACTAGTATCAAGATACAGAGCAGTTCCATCACTGCAATACACACCTTCATGCTGCCCCTTTATTGTTACACCTTTCACCACCCTTCGACCCTTAGGAGCCATGTTGTCCATTATTACAATTTTTATCTCTTTTGAGAAGGCTGTATAAAGTGGATTATATATTGTATAGCCCTGGGTCTTGGTTTCTTCAGTTACAATGTCTTTGATATTCCTTCAAGTTCTTGCATGTATCAGCTATTTGTTACTTTTTTATTACTTATTATTCCATTCTGCTGCTATGACATAGTTTGTTTACCACTCACTTATTGAAGGGCATTTGGGTTGGTATACATTTTTGGCTTATGAATTGTGTGCTATGAAATTCATGCACAAATTTTTGCTTAGACATGTTATTTTCTTGGATGTATGTTTAGTATTAGAATTGATACTCTTAGGTTGACCTTGTGCTAAACTGCCATACTGTTATATTCCATCAGCAATATATGAAGGTTCCTTTTCCCCTACATCCTTGCCAACATTTTCATCAGTCTTTTTGATCACATATATTTGTGTTTTAATTGATTATTCTTCTCATAATGAGTTGTTTCTCTGTCCCTTTGCTTGCCTGTTAATCTTTAAGAGGATGCCTCACTTCATGAATTTTATCTTGTTAGGCAATGGGTGCTTTTATATATAAGAATGACTCATATTAAAAAAAAATAGGTAATCACAGGTGCTGGCATGGATGTGAAGAAAAGGCAACATTTTTACACTGCTGGTGGGAATGCAGACTGGTCCAACCACTATGGAATGCTGTGTGGAGGACCTTCAAGTCACTAAAAATGGACTTACCATTCAATCCAGTGATTCCACTTCTGAGAATCTACACAAAGGATCCAAAAACACTAATTCAAAAGGAAACCTGCACTCCTATGTTTATTGCAGCACCTTTAACAAGAGCCAGGATACGGAAACAACCCAAATGCCCCAAAACAGATGAATGGATCAAAGGATTGTGGTATAGTTACACAATGAACTATTATTCAGCAATCAAAAAAGACACTCAGGTCATTTGAGGCAACATGGATGGAGCTAGAAGGAATAATGCTAGCTGAAATAAACCAGAAAGAAAAAGATAAATACTGGATGGTCTCATTTATATGGGATATAGAAAAAACAAAGGACAAGAAAAAGTTAAAACTAACAAACTGAGCTAAAGCATACAGAGGGTGAAATTGGAAGGGATGATGGTTCACAAGTGACAGGGTTAGGAAAACGTCAGGGTAAAAGCGGTGTAAGAAAATATGTGTATGTCTATGCATAATCAATTATATATACAATCAATTAAAAAATAAAATTCCTATGGGAAAGTTCCTTGCCTTTAGTAATTTCCTGTGAGCAAATTTTTGTTAAATTTTCTTTTTTTGTTGTTTTGCTTACGGGAGAGAATCATCTAAAATTCCATATCCCACCATGGTTAGATTCTCTGGGCAAACTATTAACTTACGCATTATAAATGTTTTATTATGCTGATGAGGATATGTAATGTTGTGTAAAAGTAATAAAGTATTTGAATTTAAAAACAGTCTTGTTGAGTTACTTAAATGAAGAGTCATTTAAGGCAAATTATTTTTGATAACCTTTTAGAGTATGCTCCATCAAAAATGACCCACTGAAATTGGGATCGTATATGTGATACCCATTATTTTATAACAAAAAAATCCGAAAATTTCTGAGTTTTTAAGTGGCTTCTCTTATAAAGTCTTTCGACTGTTGTGTTTTGTGAGAAGTTTTAAAAAATCTCTGAAGTGACACACCTGACATTTTTATGGCCTGACGTGGCAACAGAATTCAGTCTCCTGTATTTTCTGTTGGTTTTTATTACTTCTCAAATCAGTTCTTTGTTCTGAATATAGTTTATAACAGTTCTTTGTGCATACTTCTGTTCTTTATGGGATAGAAATCTATCATCAAAAGAAAGTAATTTTATTGCCTAGTCTTTAAAAAGGATTTCAGAGTAATTAAACATTTTTGTGTTT
Organism: Uropsilus gracilis; assembly: GCA_004024945.1. Taxonomy (NCBI): domain Eukaryota; kingdom Metazoa; phylum Chordata; class Mammalia; order Eulipotyphla; family Talpidae; genus Uropsilus; species Uropsilus gracilis. Next base: position 12,449 of record PVHY01021470.1, read on the forward strand.
ATTTTAGTTGAACTCTACAGAACTGGTTCTTTCCCAAGAAAATAATAAGATGTGCCTGGAAAGATGTATATATTATCACTTAACCTAATATTGGTTATCTTAAAAAGTTGTAAACACATTAAACAACCAACAATAGGGCATTCATTAAGTTATTTATGTTTACCTGTATGACACTATAATATTCAGTTATTTAAAAACCTTTCAACTTATGTAACTACATGGGCAAATATACATACAGAGAAAATAGGGTTTATGACTATATATAATGTGTCTATTTATATAAGAAATAGCAATATCCAGAAATAAATGGTTTCAAGGAAAGGTTGATTCTTAAGGAATTTTGCTCATTTTCAGTCTTTTCTAATTTCTCTAACATGAGTTTATATTAACAAATAATATCCATAGATGATATATAAAGACATTCATGAGTGAAAGGACACAGTTCTTGGAGATAAAAGGCATTCAAGTCCTGCCTTGTTGCATACTAGCTCCACCATCTTAACATCTCATAACCTTGGTTTCATCATTTGTAAAATGAGTCTTATGAGCTACATTATTTATCAAGTATCACAAATATGAGGGATACTTGTCTACCTCCTAGCCCATCAGGTCCTGTTTCTGACCCTGGCTCTACCCTGCCTGATGTGTCTGTGTAATAAGTGCTAGAACCAAGGAAAAACTAGACAGATTGCTGAGCCTGATGCTTGCATGACAATTGGTAATGAGGATGGTTATTCTACAGGGAGTGTTTAAAACAAGTTTTTCCATGAACATTGAGGTGTAGTTTATGTGGCACGATCATAGATGATAGCAATCCAAACAGATGTGTTTCCTGAGAGACTTGAAAAAGGCCTGCAAAATATAGCTAGTCAGTTATGACAGTCAGTAAATCAGTTTAAGCTTTACACCTGTGATAGCATTTTTTTTCCTGTTTGCCAATAAAGAGTGGAGAGAGCAAAATCTTCATTTTATCTGGTTTGTTTTGTGCTTATTCTGCTTACCATCTCTCAGAGAATACTTGTTTCCAGCTGTCTAAACATTCTCTTACATTCCTGTCAGAAATGTGACTTGGGCTTAGGTCCGAGAATTATAGTATCCACTCACTGTTTATTATTTCCTCAACAAAGATTTGAAATGTTTGAATAAGATGGCATTATTATATTTTAAATCTAAATCCTCTGAGGAGTACTTTTTGTACAATAGTAAAATCATCTCTTGATATCCTGAATTCTGTTACAACCTAAGATATATGAATTTTAAAATTAGATATTTAATTGGAGATTAGGGTAGTTTCTTCCTTTCAACTGACATTTTTGTAAATTCAGTTGTGTGGGCTATTGTTTATGAGTATATTTATATATTAGTGCATTTTTATTTGCAAATATAACATCAAAATTTTCCATGTAGTTTGATTCCAATAATATTTTAAAATGCATAATGTAAAACAATTTATTATTGTGTCTGTAATTCTATCTATGAAATAAGAGGTTTCATATATGATCATTGTTCTGTTGACTGTCTTCACAACCACTTTGGGAAAAATTTAGTAAAAATCTGACCAGATTACCATGAACTGCCATTACTATCTTAACTGTGTTCACATTGTTTAATTTTGAAGAAGTACTCATTAAATATGAAAAACAATTCTTGGAATTTCCCAAAAGTTTTACTGTGAATACTTTATTAAAATTTAAAAGATTTTTGGTTATAATACAAGCTTAGGGGAATGATACCATTTCTGGGTAAGGAAGTCTTGCTACCTAAACTCAATGCTTTCTTTATGGATGTTAGTGTTTATTTTCTTATAGACTTTAAAGAAAAGGGTGATACCTTTAATTATTTAAAGTTTGTTCAGTAAATATAAAACTTAGTGAGCTGTAAATATACAAATATGAATGAAAGGTTCTTATTCAAAGATATTTCTATACTATTCAATTCAGAATTAATTCAAATTATTCCCAATACATTTTGATTGTTATAATTTTATTATAATCTGTGTATGCATTATATCTGCATATGCATAAAACACTTGAGATTGTAGGCACATTGTGTTCTTTTTTTTTAGTTTTATGCAGCAAAAATACCTACTCGTTCATTTAAGTAATCTTTTAGGTTTATAAATGTTACTTTGTTGAAGGGTACTTTTCATTTTAGAACTTAGTATATTTGGTTTTTCATAATTTTTTTCATTGAGGTAATACTGGTTTATAACACCACCATTGTCTTTGTTTTAGGGATCTAGGGTCACACATCTTCTCATATATGCTACCATACCATGCCCACCACCAAAGCACCCATAATCTTCTGCCATAATATCAGGGGCCTTCCACCTATTGCTCCCTCAGTTCTAAAGTTATGTTTTTCTTTTTTTCTTTTAATTGAGGTAGCATTGGTTTACATTATTCTGTATGATTCAGTTATAGCATCACATCTCTTCAGAAGTATGTTAGCATATCATCACACCCACCACAAAGACCTTTCTCACACCCTTCCCCTTGCAGAATACCCATTAATATTATATTGCCTTTCTTAATGTTATCAAATAGTTTTCACCTGTATTTGAATTTATTTTTCGTTGTGTTTACCTTCTCCTTCTACCTGGATCCTTTGTACATTATTATCTTTGAGGTCACTGAGTCCACCCTCCATTTGGTCTATTCTGCTCCCATAGCGTTCACCAGAATTTTAAATCTTTCCTGATTTTTTTCTGTCCTGTACCTCTATTATTTTCTTATTTAAAGCTTTAATTTCTTCAGTTTTATTTCTTGTATCATTTACTTGTTTTTCTGAATTTGTTGTGTCTTGAATTAACTTTTTCAGAGTTGTATCCCTTTGACTTGCTTTTCTCAGCTTCCATTTCTTTGAATTATTTTATCATGAAAATTTTGCTTTTTTGTATATGAACGTAGATGAAATCTAGAACTTTGTGGATGAATTCGGCAAAACTGCCTTTTCCCTGTGATGTTATATTTCCTTAAGTACTCAAAGTGCCATGAAGTGTATTATTTTGTGTATGAAGTGTATTATTTTGGTCTATTTTCCTGCTTTGTACTGAATTTGTCAGTTGTTTTTGGTTCTGTATAATAATTCTTCATTATTGTGATATAGCATAGCAGGTGATTTTTGTATATTAACTTAATATTCTGGAATTTTGTTATAATTGCTTATTACCCAGGAGGTTCTTGTTAATCCTTTCATCTTTTTTACAAAGACAGTATGTCATCTGTGAACACAGAAGTTGTATTTCCCCTTCCTGATTGCTGTATCTCCCCCTCCCCCAATTTCTTATCTAATTACATCAGTAGAAATTCCAGTATGATTATGAAAAGTTGTGGTGAGAGGAGACATTCCTGTCTGGTTCCTGGTCTTACTATAGTTTTTTTAATATATGTTCTCTTATCAAGTGAAAGAACGTGCCCTATTCTTAATTTGTTAAGCATTTTAATCATAATTAGCTATTACCTCAAGTGTTTTTTAAAAAAATGTATTGATTTTTGATAGTGGTTTTTCTTGTTTAGCTTCTTAATGTTATTAATTTGTTTCCCAGTGTTGAGTTCTCTTTGCATATCTGAAATAAATCCTCCTTGGATATAGTTTATATTTCTTTTCAGACATTGTTGGTTCAACTTCGAAATATTTTGTTGAGAATTTTTTAATCTATGTTCATGAAAAATACTGGTCTGTAGTTTTCTTGTGATTTCTTTTTTCTGGTTTTGGTATTAGGATAATGCTGACTTTATAATAATGAATCAAGAAAGTAGTTCCCTTGCTTCTATTGTGGTAGGGTTGTATGGAATGGTAGCATTTCTTCCTTTAAGCATCTAGTAGAATTCACCAGTAAATGCATTTTAGCCTGATGCTTTTTGTTGGAAGGTTATTGATTTTTGATCCAAAATCAATCTAGTATTTTGAGATATTTTCAGATTATCTCTTCCTTCTTGTGGAGCACCACTACTAGATTGTATCTTTAAAGGAATTGGTCCATTTAATCTAGGTTTTCAAATTTGAGGCTATAGATTTGCACATTGTATTCCCTTATTTTCTTTTTAAAATCTTTTTAATTTTCATGAAACTCTAGTGATGTCCTCTCTTTAATTTCTGGTAATAGTAATTTGTATCTTTTTTCTTTCTTAGTTTGACTAGAGACTTGTTAATTTTAATGATCTTTTCAAAGAAACAGTTATCAGTTTTATTTCTGTGTTGATTTCTTGTGAGATTTTTCTTTGACCATGTGTTACTTAAAAAGTGTGGTGTTTAATTTCCAAGTATTATATGATTTTCCAGCTAACCTTCTGTCACTGATACTTAATTTTGTTGTAGTTAGAAAGTACTTGTTTTATTATTTGTATCCTTTTATGTTCTTTTTAAAGAGTTTCTAAAACGCTCAGAATGTGGTCTGTCTTTATGAATATCTTTTTCATTGTTGTCAGTTGAAGACTCTTAGATTAATGAAGAAACTAAAAAACATGTTTTTCATTAGCAATATGTGCATATTGTTCTACTGGGTTGAAACCCTTCATTTTGGTGCTGTGTTCCTGCATATATGTATGTTTCAAAATGACTGACATCTGTGGAAAACCTTGACTTTCCTTACAAAGTGTATATACACATTAGTGAAAACCGTTCTTTATTATGAGTCTGTACCTGACTTTTAAAATATCATTAATGAAGTGACATATCAGCTAGAATTTTTTAAGAGTAGAGAAATATTTAAATATTTTTCATAGGCTTGTAAGGGATAAATTTTCATTGTATGTTTAAAATGTGACAGTTTTTTTTTCTTCTTCCCTATCTCATTTAGTTTTGTCAGCCTGGTGGTTGGCAGCTGTCTAGAGAGAGGAAACAACCAACATTTTTTGTGGTGGTCCTGACAGATATCGACTCAGATCGACATTACTGCTCGTGCCTAACATTCTATGAAGCAGAGATCAATCTACAGGTACAACAACTTTTCAGACAAATACATAGTCAAAGGACAATATTTTATTATTATTAGCACCACGCTCTAACCAACTGAGCTAACCGGCCAGTTCGTAAAGGACAACATTTTAGAATTTTCTTGTGTGCCATATTTGTTTTGTTAAAGTATAAGATTGAATTGTATGTGTTAATTTTTAATAGACTGAGATACTATATGATTGGGGAAGAGAACAAGAAGGTAAAATTACTGTCCAAATTAAATTATTCTTAAAAAATTATAATCTGAATATTTCTAAGAATACTACATCCATAAATTGGTTTACTGTAAAGTTTTGTATGCTGTCATGGTGAGCCTTTTTTTTCTCATCAGTTTTCCTTCTTAAGGGCCTTTGACAGAATGTAAAGTGTTTAATGTTGACAGCATTTAATATTTGGTAAATCACTTATCTCAGTACTTAATATTATATCTAAAGCAGCCAAGTAAATGTTAGCTCATTATTATTAGCGGGGGTAGTATTAACATGATTAGACTGATATTGATGGAATGACAGAAATTAAGAATATTGTATCTTAGAGTATTTGTTGGGTTCCTATCCTAGTTTTAGATAATTGGAAATGCCTTTTCTGATTTATGTAGAAAAGGATTTATGATGACATATAGTAGTACTTACATAATTTCATGAGAGAGGGCAGAATAGGAAGCCAGTTCTGGATAATAGGAAATGACTTCACAAAGGAGGTTTTGTTGTTTTAATTATTTTAATATAACTCCCAGATCTAAGTTTTCTGCAAAAAAAAAAAAAATCTGATTTTTCAGTGTGATAACTCACTTTTTACAGCACATACTGATATTGCTCAAATTTATTAGACAAATGTGTTAAAACCAGCATCCTAGTTTATCTGGTAATATGAAAAGGTTACTAGAACAAAATATGTATTATCAACATATTCTCTTCTCTTGTCAGAAACCACATTGAAAATTGGAAGATTTTGGTTAAGAATCAAACTAAATAATGTTCGATGTCAAATATTTAACACCTGCCAGATTGGAAACCCACAGTTTATATTTGAAAGCGGGGAGTATATTGTTAGGGAGATGAAAAATCAGCTTAAAATACTAATGAGAATTCAAACAGACCAATACTCATGCTACAGGGATCCAAAAAGAGAAGAGAGAAAGAAAAAGGGGCAGGAATCTTAATTGAAGAAATAAGGGATAAATATTTCCCCAACCTTGGCAAAGAAACAGATACTTAGATTAAGAAAATCTATTGAACAGCAGTTAATGCCAATCCATAGAGCACCATACCAAACACACTGTAATTAATTTGTTAATATCATCTTAAAATCAGCAAGAGAAAAAACTTTCTGTAGAGGGTAATCCCCATAAGACGACGAGAAGATTTCTCAATAGAAATGCTGTAGACCAGAAAGGAGTGGCATGATATTTTCAATCTGGTGGAAGTGAAAAGCTGCCAGCCAAGAATGCTCCATCTGTTGAAGTCCTTTAGAATTGAATAAAAGACTACGTTTACTATATAAATAAAATTTAATGGAGTTCTTTGTCACACATGAACCAGCATTTTAAGAAAGGTTAACGGAATTAGGTGATAAACTAACTTCATAAAATTTATGAACTTCATCAGTTAGTATGAAGATTAAAAGTCAAATATTGTAAAAATAGCTATAATAATAGTTTATTAATTGATACACAGAATATAGAGATATAAATTCAAGTAAAGGAAGGGGGAAATAAAAGAGTTTCAGAATGTGTTCAGTCTTGTTATCAACTTAAACTGTTACAGATATAAAATATTTTATGTAAGCTTCATGGTTGCCTGAGAACAAAAGATGAGGAGCTTTGAATCAAAGCATATCAGTACAGAAAATTAGCAAATCACAAAGGAAGTGAACAAGAGACAACAAAGCATAAAGGGTGTACAAAATAGCCAAAAAAATAATAAAGTGGCAATAGTAAGTCAATATCTATCAGTGTGCTTAATTGCATATATGTAAAAAATTCTACCTTTAAAAGACATCGAATACGTGAAAGGACTAAATAAAAAAACAAAGCCCAACTATCTGCTACCCACAAGAAACTTACTTGAGCTTTTGGGACACACATGCACCAAAAGTGATGGGATAGAAAAAGAAAAGATAGATAGTTCTTGCAGGTGGAAATCAGTGAAAGTAAGTATAACTGTACTTAAAGACAAAAATAGCTGTACTTGAAGCCAAAATGTGTAAGAAGCAAGGAAGGTTATACATTAATGAAGGGGTCAGTTAATCAGGCTATAACAAAATTTTTGTACTAATATCAGAACTCTAATATATAAAGCAAATGTTTATAGATCTGAAGGGAAAAGTAGCAACAAAATAATGATAGAGGATTTTCGTATCCCGCACTCAATAATGTGTAGATCGCCCATACAGAAAATCAGTAAATTGAACTTAAATGCCATTTAGACAAATGAACCTGAAAGACATGTATAGTTGTATAGAACATTCTGTCCAAATGAAGCAGACTTCTTTTAAAGCAATCTTGGGACATTTGTCATCATAGTTCATGTATTAAGTCACAGAACATATCTTAATACAACTAAGAACATTGAAATATCAAGAATTCTTCCTAACCACAGTGGTATAAAACTAGACATCAATTGCAAGAAAACTGGAAAATTCACAAATATGTGGAGACTAAACAAGATGCTACTGAATAAGCATAGTGTCAAACAATAAACCAAAGGAAGAATTGAAAAATCTTGAAATAAATGAAAACAAAAATGCAGCATACCAGAATTAATGGGATGAAGCATAAGCATATCTTAGAGGGTAGATTATAATGATAAATACCTACATTTTGAAATAAAAATCTCAAATAAACAATCTGAAGTTTACCCCTTGATAGTTAACAAAAAGAGTAAACTAAACCCAATGTTAGTATAAAGAAAGAAATAACAAGATTATAGTGGGATTAAATGAAACAGAATAAAAAGACAATAGAAAATATAAATGAAACTAAGGTTTTTTGCTTTTTTTTTTTTTGAATATACAAATTGACATTTAGGCAACTTTGCCACAAAAGCAGAGGGGACTCAAATAAAAGTGGAAAGTGAGGTATTAGAATTGATACCACACAAATAGAATCATAAAAGACTGCTATGAAAAATTACACACCACTAACTGGTAAACCTGGAAGAAGTGGATGCATTTTTAGAAACACGTTTTATGAAGATTGCATCAAGAAGAAAGGGAATATAAAAGCAGATCAATTACTACTAGTAAAGAGACCGAGCCATCAATACTTTCTTATGAAGGATGAATTCAGGGCAAGATAGCTTCCCTGAATTCTACCAATCATTTTCAATATCTTTTACAAAATAGATTAATTAGGTGGTAACACCTCTAGTCTCAAGGCTTCATTACTTTGGGAACAAATCAAATCATGAAACCAGGAGAGAAGAAAATTATATCAACATACCTAATGAATATAGATTTAAGAATCCTTAAGCAGTACTACCAAATTGAATTCAACAGTACATTAAAAGAATTTATTCTAGAGGTGCATGCATTGTTCAACTTCCAAAAGTCTACTTGAAGGAGAAATGTAGATATTAATCAATTTATAATTGCACAATTAAGAATAAGATATCTGAACTAACTTTGTCAAAGAGGTGTGAAAAGATATCCCATATTCATGAATTAAATATTAATATTGATTCCCTCAAAAAGTTTTGTTAAATGATAATCTATCTTTTGTTAAATGATAACCCTCACTGAAGTAGAAATTATGCATGTTACTAGTATAATCAACTTTATTCTTAATAGTTTTTGAGAGACTAAATTCTTAAACCTTATTTAGCAAAGAGAATGTAGTGAAAGGTGGCATAAAAAACAATTCCAACAGATAAAAAAATTGGGAAACTTAGTGTCCAGCATTTACTTTATGGTTTGTTTGATGATTTACAGCAATTGAAGATGTCTCTGTGTTCTTCTCTTGATGGTATCAATGATGAAGATTATGAATTTAATGAAAGGTTCTGTGTCTGCCCTCTCCCCCCTTTGGAAAATGAGAATTACTTAATGGACAAAATGTGAACCTTGGCAATCCTTAGATATTTTTTGGTAGGGAAAACTTTTCATTGAATTAGCTATTGATTAATACAATTTCTTTTGAAACACTAAAACAGCAGGAGAAAATTTGAGAACAAATTCCCAGTGTCCTTCAATATTAAATGCCTTTTTAAAAATTTTGACAACTTCTCACTTATAAGGATTCAGTGAGAACTATGTATTATTATTTTTTTAACTCGAGAAAAATTACTGTATCTAAATATACTTTACGACAAAAAACTAAACATTTTTCAGATTTATTGTCTTTCATATATCATTAGTTCTAAAAGGTTTCCTTGAACTAACACCTATTTCCTGTAAAGTTTTTATATGAGTATAGGGGGTAGAAAGAAAAATAGCTCAGAGTTAGAAGATTTGACTTATTAATTCTCATTAAACCTTTAAAGAACTGTATGACCTTAGCAAGCCATTTCATCTCTCTGGGCATGAGATTCTTGGTTTGTAAAATGAAGTAGGTACCTCCTGTTATTATATTATTTTTTATTATTTTATCATGATAACGATCTTAGTTTAAGGGTATATTTTAATTTTGTTCATAGTATATTTTGTTTCCACACAAATTATTCCTAGTCATCTGAATAAGGCATACTTTTTAGATGATTATGCATTGCTAGAAATTATTGCTTGCTATTTGGTTATAGACAATATCTTATTTCTTTATGGAATGTAGAATATGCCTGTTACATGATCATTAAACAAAATTTTAACGTGTATTCTTTAAGAAACTAAAGTTAAAAATCTTGATCTTTGCTTCCATTATATTAAATTCCTCTATTAGGAATTCCAGGGAAGCATATTTATTTAAATAATGAATTGCTAGACTTTTATAACCAAATAATATTAATGGAATTCTTTAATCTAAAAATGATTTGTGTTATTCTTTATGTATTCTAAATACACACACACCAATTTTAAAAGTACGTAAACAAGAACATTGCGTGAATTGACTGTAAGACTCACAGAATAATGTTATTAAATATATGTGAACCTAATTTTTAGAATTCTGAGATGTGTGAAATTTGTTGGAAAATAAGCATAAAGTTTATGTGCTGTTTCCTTAGTTCACACAAAAGTTTGTACTCATCTTTCTTTTCAAAACTAAGGATTAACTTTATAGTATTTCTTATAATTTTAATACTTTAAGTCCTAAATGTTCTTAGTAATTATATGAGCGACACATCAAAAAATTCTTTTAATTTTTTTAAATTGATTGCACACACACATACACATTACATTTACATGCATATTTACATCATTGTGTACCCTGAGGTTCTCCCACCACCTTATCACCCATGGTCTATCTTAATCTCTTGTGCCCATCCCTCCCCCAATTTTACCTTCTTCCCCCCTCTCTTGCTCTATGCTTCAGTTCTGTTGATGTTTTAAATTTTTCATGTCCATTTGTTTGTTTGCCCTATATCCCTCATATAAGTGAGACCATTCAGTGTTTATCTTTTTCTTTCTGGCTTATTTCCACTAACATGATTCCTTCTGGCTCCATCCATGTTGCTGTGAATGGTATAAGTTTGTCTTTTTTGATTGATGAATAATATTTCATTGTGCATGTATATCACAACTTTCTGACCCATTCGTCTGTTTGGGGGCATTTGGGTTCTTGCTATAACCTGATTTCTGTAATAGTGCTGCAATAAACTTCCGCATACAGGTGTCCTTTTGAATTAGCGTTTTTGTATGCTTTGGGTAAATCCCCAGAAGCGGGATTGCTGGATCAAATGATAGTCCCATTCTCAGTAGTTTATAAGGGTCCTCCACACAGCTTTTCATAGTGGCTGGACCAGTTTGCTTTGCCACCAGCAGTGTAGAAGTGTTCCTTTCTCTCCACATCCACACCAGCATGTGTTGTTTCCCATTTTTTTTTTTAAATATGGACCATTACAGCAAAGAATTCTTTTTTTTTTTAACCAATATCTGCTTTATTATTATTATTATTTTACAACATTTTAGTCCTGGGGGGTCACCCAACGCCATCACCTCCCCTCCCCGCCCACTCCAGCTGGTCCCCTCTCTCCCCTTGTGTGGTTTCATTTGGTTGACCATATATTAGTGAAACCATTTGGTTTCTGTCCCTTTCTATCTGGCTGGTTTCTGCTAGAATGATTTCTTCTAGGTACATCGAGGTGTCTATAAATTCATCAAATTTGTCATTTTTAATTGATGAGTAATACTCCATTGTGTATATATACCACATCTTTTTCATCCACTCATCTGTTCTGGGGCATTTGGGTTGTTTCCATGTTCTTGCAATTATAAATAGTGCTGCAATAAACATCCGAGCACAGGTGTCCTTTTGTACCCACATTGAGGTCTCCTTTGG
>PVHY01021471.1:0-23847 GCA_004024945.1 Uropsilus gracilis
TTTTTTTTTTTTTTTTGGAACCAGGTCTCACTACGGGCCCCAGGCGGGACTCGAACCGCGATCCCTGGCCCCGGCCGCTTCATAGGCTGAAGCTTACAAGCACGAGCCACCGTGCCCGCAACAAGACCTTTGTTATTCAGTAAGTGGTTCGGCTTGAACTATGGGAAATAGTCAGCTGAATATCAGCATCTCCTCAACCCAGGAAGAACCAATGCTTCAAAGACTTGTTCGTAATCTGAAGGTATCATGAACACAAGAAACGCCTCATCATGGTGAATCACTCAGACACAGAGGGGAGCTGATACATGTCCTGCCAGGACAAGTGATCTGGAAGCCAGTGTCAGAAAGGGACACATTCAGTCCAATGAAAACCAAGCATCTCCATGATAGGACAATTCTAAAGAAAGCCCAGAAAAACATCAAAGTGGGTAGCACGTTGCAGTTTTAATTTCCTAAATGGTGAGGAAAGTTTGTATTCGATTTTTCAAAGAGCACATATAATTGGGATCTGCTCTGCAAAGGAAGGCTGCATCAATGGCTCCTTTGTAGCGAGCTCCTCAGTGATGCCTGCATACTGGGAATAAACAGCATGCGTTGAAGAATAGCACCACAACGGAGAGAGACCCCAGCTCTGCAGACCGGGCCTGTGGGAGGGGCTCGGAAGGTTCTCGGACACCATGATGGGCATGATCACATTCTGTCAGAATTGAATGCACCTGTGAGGATGCATCAAAGCCCCACATAAGTGCTGCACACACCTGTGTGAGAACGGGGGTGGGGGTGGGTTGTCACCAACTTGCTCATCAGCAGGGGACACCATCTCATCACGGTGGAAATGATACCGTGGCGAAATGGGGCAAAAGCTGATAACCAACAAACAAAAAATCTTTTAAAATACGGCTTCTTTGGCTCAGGTTCCCTTACCTGAATGTAGCAGTTGCCACTCAAATGCAGTTCAACAGCAGGGTTTTATTAACAAGGTAACTATCAGGGAAAATGAGAAGTTTTTGAAGCCACAAGTGGCCAGTTTTCTTACCCCAGTCACCATTTTCAATCCCAAAGTCCAAAGACACATGTGCAAGATGTTGCCCACCGCCCCTCCAAAACTGAATCAGGTACTACAAAGTCCACTCTTTCTCCGTCATCTTCTATTCACTTCTCTCTCCAGTGTTCTATACTGCTCCGCTTCTTCAAGGTGCTTCAAACTTTTTCCACAATTGCTGATGCTCCAATCAACTTTCCAAATTCCTGGCGATCACCAGGTACCAGCTTACTACACCACCTTGCTGCAGTGCCACACTCTCCACACCGGCCACTCTTCTACCAGTCACCATGGCTCCTTGCCACCTCCAGCTCACTCTTCATGAGTGAGGGTTGCCCCTGGCCAGGCCACATGAATCTGTTCTCTCAGTTCAGCAATCTTGTGTCCTTCCTTTTCCTCTCCTATCCCAGCCTAAGACCCCACCAACAGAGAAAGCTCTCTATGATGCCCTCCTGAAGTCTTGGCATCTGTGGTGGAGCTGTGAAGTGTCACAATTGATAGCTGAGTCTCAGAGGTCAATCCTCAACGGGGGAGGTTTACACCAGGGCTACCCAGGTACAATTACCTAAGGAAATAGGTGGCCTGTCTGGGTTTTGCTCCTATTGCACTACCACATCATCACCTGTTCAGCATCCCCTGCCTACCTGTGGTCCACACATGTGCCAGAGTCAACAAAAGAAAAGAGAAAAAGAAATGAATAAAGCCAGAGCACCACCTGCTGGAAACGAGAAAGATGTGCATCTCAGTTCTCAGGGTGATCTACAGGGTTCTTTGAATCAAGGGGTAGTTTTTTTCCATTTCATCTCACTCCCCCCCACACACACTGCAGTTATTAAGTAAAGTAAATCTACATCTTTGTGTGTGCTCCAGGGACAATGGGTTCAAAATTCTGCAAGCGTATATTTTTATACCTGCCCAGCACACAGCACCCCAAAAATCAACCATCATATTCCATATGGCTTCTCTCTTCCCCACTTGGAGTCAAACCTGCCATCCTCTGGTTGCCTCTGTTTTGCAGTAAAATGTAAAGCGTTTATGACTGGTTTGTTTTTGACTGAAACTTTGTTATGTATAATCCAGATGTAAGTAAAACCATGCATATTTGTCTTTCACCTTCTGACTTACTCTTACTATATTCAGTGCTACTCATCCAGTTCCATTCATGTTGTTGCAAATGGCAGGAGTTCATCCTTTTTGGTTAAAATAGCAAATAGTATTGCATCGTGTGTGTGTGTGTGTGTGTGTGTGTGCATTTTTCTAGATCACTTCTCTGTTTGGGCCATGCAGTTTCTTCCCTGATATAGCTATTCAAAGACTGCTTCAATGAACACAGGCATATATATGTAATAGAAATAATAATATAATAGTATATATATATATTTGTGTTCTATTCCTCACATAGATACCTAGGAGTGGAGCCACATTCAAGAATATGAGACTTCAGTACTGTTGACCAAAGGGATGAGACCTGTCTACATTCCCAGCAGTAGTGTATGGTAGTCCCTTTTCCTCCACATCCGCAAAACATTCATTATTTCTGGCCTTTCATATGTGGACCGGTCTCATAGGCGTGAGATGGTATTCCACTGTGGTTTTGATATACAATTCCCTCATGATCACTGATGAACATTTATTCAGGTGTCTCTTGGCCATCCTTGTCTTGTTCCAGACCTTAGAGTGCTGCGTCCTTCCAGGGCTCTGTCATTGAGTATGATGCTGCCTGTGGGTTTGTCATTTGGCAGTGATTGAGAAATGTTCCATGTGGTTCTGAGTCTTTGAGGGATTTTATCCTCAAAAGACGTTGCATCTTATCAAAGCTTTTTGGGGTATATTGCTCTAATCATAAGATCTTCATCTTTTTCTTGATATTATGAATTGCATTGATTCGTTTCCTGATGTGTGCCTGGAATAAATCACATTTGTTTATGATGAATAATCTTTTTGACACATAGTTGGGTTTATTGTGGTAAGTTTTTGTTGACAATGTTTGCCTTGATGTTCATCTGATAATGATCTGCAGCTCTTTTTTGAGATGTCTTTGTCAGGTTTTGTTCTCAGTGATGGTGTCCCGATAAAGTTTATTTGGGAGATTTCCTTCTTTTTATATTCTTTAGAAGAGATTAGCCGGGTCCAGTGGCTTGTGCCTGTAAGCTTCAGCCTATGAAGTGGCCGGGGCTAGGGATTGCGGCTCGAGTACTGCCTGGGACCCGTAGCAAGACCTAGTTCCAAAAAAATAGCTGGGCGTGGTGTCGCGTGCCTGTAATCCCAGCTACCTGGGAAGCTGAGGCTGGGGATTGCTTGAGTCCGTGGTACTCCGGGCAATGAGAGCCTGCAGTTCCACCGGCAAAAATAGCGAGACCTAGTCTCCAAAAAAAAAAAAAAAAAAGAGATTGAGTAGGCTAGGAATTACCGTGTCCTTTTATTTTTACAAGTTTCTGATATGAAATATATGTATATATAAATAAGTTATTTAAAAAAATAAATAAAAACTGCACTTCAAATTAAGGCATTGCCAAAACAGAGATGTTTCAGAGAAGGGGCTCCAGAGAGATGCAGACTCTCCACTTGCCACCTGGTATCCTTTCCATCCTCTCTACCTTCCTACATCCTTGGGGGAAGACAGCTCTGTGCCTTTTGGATAGCTCCCTCACCATCTGGCTCCTGGGTGCTTTCAGTGAAAGGGAAAGCCAGCAGGAGGAGAGGGACTTGGGGAGACTAACTTCCTGGCTCCCTCCCTGCCAGGCTATGAGTTGTGGTGACTGTGTTATCACAACTCGGGTCCCAGCCCCTGTCCTGTGGTAGGCTCCTACTGCCACAGGTGCAATGGTGGCTAGAGACACAGACATCCTTGAGATTCTGCCAACTACAGTATCTTACAAATAAATAATCGATACACGTACCTTTCCCCCATCTTCTTCATGGAAGTCACGAGGTGACCTGTGCTGGGAAAAGAGCCTCCTGGGATTGACAAACATTTTGCACACTTCTCTGCTCTGGAGAGGAGCCTGCTCTGGCAGGAGTGCAGCCTGGTGCTGCAGCATCACTTGTCATGGTGCTGGATGTCCCCTGTGATTTCCTGGACAAGGACTTGCTGGCGAATGGGAGCCTGAGTCACTTGGGCCATGACCCTGACGAGGCATTTCTTAGCCTTGGGTCCCACTGTACTCCTGTGTTCAACTTGTCTCCACTCCCACCCCAACTATTCTCCTTCCTGCAAAATTGCTGCTGTGGAGTCTTCAGAGCAGTACAAGAGTGTTCTGAGCAGCAATGTCAGCCGGAAGGGTTAATAGCTGAGAATCAAAGACCCTCTTTCTTTGCCATGCATGCCCTCCCCAGTCTATCCTCATCTATTCTTTACTGTAGCAGTTTACCCAAAGGAGGGAATGCTAGATGGACCAATTCCCTAGCCAGTGCTGACAGAGGCCCAGTGGGAAGTAAATAAGTTTTACTTTTTAGGGGTGGTCAACTGTCTCTACTGGGAGCCACAGAGCAATCTGACCAGCAGGGTGGACCAGAGGACCAAAAATCAGAAAAGCAGCCACTATGTAGTGATGAGCAGAAATATTTAACCGTGATCTTGCTTATGACCCATAATGTAAAGTCACCGTACTTCCTTTCTGAGAGTCTCAGCTGCAAGGACGGGCTCAGAGCCCATGCGACCGCTGTGAGTGTCTTCTACTGTGACAGCTTATCAGCCTGGGTACAGGAGGACAGTGCAGTGCTTGGTGCTAATAGCGCTGAGAATGCTCTGACCTCTGAGGTAGGTGAAATTCTCTACATTAAAGCAAAACCAAGGGTGACTGTAAAATCAAATGAAAGAGCAGTTAGTTTCCTCCAGGGTGTTCTTCGTGTGAATGGAAAGGAAGAGGCAGTTGGAGCACACTAGGATGGAGATGTAAGTGGAGAGCACACCTGGTGGCCACGAGGACGCGCAATGTCCCCAGCACCACAGCTCTTCTTACAAAAACACCCAGGGTGATGACGAGGGCAAGCAAGGCCAGAATCAGGATACCAAATTAACAGAGGTGGGTCCCAACACTCACTTGTTGGTTAATTGTGGTCACCCTGAAGCAACAAAATGGAACAGTGAAAAAAATCACTCCCCCAAAACAAAAGCCCAGGACCAGATATATTTTAAAATGAGTTCTGCTAGACATTCAGACATGAACTGGTACCTATCATACAAAAACTCTTTCAAAAAATAGAGAAATCAGGAGCACCACCAAATATATTCTACAAAACCAACATCACACTAATACCAAAACTCAACAAAGATAACGCAAAGAAAATGACAGACCACCTCCCTAATGAACAAAAAAATTTCTCAACAAATCCTAGCAAATAGAGTTCAACAATGCATCTAAAGAATTGTACACCATGACCAAGTGGGATTTACCCCAGGGAAACAAGGATGGTTCAATGCCTGAAAATCTATTAATGTAATCCAACACATCAACAAAAAGAAAAGTAAAAACCACGTGATCATATCAATAGATGCTGAAAAAGCATTTGACAGAGTTGTACATCCATTTTGATGAAGTTCCTAGAAATTCTGGGGATAAAAGGAATGTACCTTAACATAATAAAAGCAGTATATGACAAACCCACAGCCAATATCATCCTAAATGGTGAAAAACTCAAAGTCTTTCTTTGAGACTGGAGTCAAGGCATGGCAGTCTACCTCACCACTGCTTTTCAATATAATACTGGAAGTCCTAGCTAGAGCAATAGGGCAGGAGAAGGGCAAGGAATCCAAATAGGGAAAGAAGAAATAAAATTATCACTGTTTGCAGATGACATGATAATTTAAATAGAGAATCCTAAAAACTCTACAGGAAAAACTAATGAAAATAATAAACCAGTTCAATAAGGTAGCTGGTTACAAAATCAACACACAAAAATCAGTTGCCTTCTTATCTGCAAAAAATCATCAGTCTGAAGAAAAAGAAATTAAGAAAACCACTCCATTTACAACTGTACCAACAAAAAATATATTTTTAAATCCTCTTTTTTTCTGGAGCAATCCAGAAATCCTTTGGTTGGGTCAGGATCTGTGTTTCTGGGTTCCAGATGACCATGTTGCTCAGATTTCCAGTTTTAACTTGCATTGGGCAGTCAGTCTGAGCTCATTTGGAGTCCATCAGTGCTTGTTCCTTCTTGCGAGATCTCGACTCCTTTCTGTTTTCAGTCCCTTTTGGGTGTTTTTCTCCCACCTTGTAGTTCTGCCTTCAGGTTTAGAGAACCTGGTTCCTCTCTTTCATCAATTGAGCCCCAGTGATGGTGTTGGAGTAATCTCGATAGGTTGTCTCTTTATTGGTCTCACAGTTCTGGGTTCAGTGGTTCTCCCCGATTGTTACCCTTTTGGATTCTGCCCAGGGAAAGTGTGTGTCCATGACTTTTAATTATACCCCTCAGTACATCTGTTTCTTCTGTTGGATTATTTGTGGTTTTCTTGTTCCTGATGATGATTGACAGGAGTGGGAGTAAACTAGAAGGGGTTAGTGCCTCCCCATGCCTGCATCCCAGCAGGGCTTCTCCCACCTTCCTCATAGACCAGAGGGTCCCAGAAGGGTGCCCACACAGCAAGCCCCACCCCCTAACTTGAGGGCAATAGCTGAAGCTGCCAAAATCCCAGATACCAAAGGATTCAGTGGGCCTTAGGGAAGGAGGAGCCACGGCCACAGGGCTAGGAGCCTGGGCTACCACAGTGCATGATCTGTACCAACAAAATTAAATACCTGGGTATAAATTTAACAAAAGATGTGAATGACCTATAAAAGAGAACTGTGAAACATTGCTAAAAGAAATAGAAGACAACACAAAGAAATGGAAAGACATTCCCTGCTCATGGATTAGAAGAATCAACATTATCAAAATGGCCATCCTACCAAAAGCAATCTACATATTCAATGCAATTCCAATAAAAAAATTCAATGACTTTTTTTAAAAGGAATCAAACAAATGTTATTGAAATTCATAGGGGATAATAAAGACCACATAGTCAAAGCTCTCCTGACCAAAAGGAGAGAGACTTGGAGGGAGGGCAATCCCAGACTTTAAATTCTACTACAAAGCTATAATAATCAAAACAGTATGGTAATAGAATAAAAACAGACACAGAGACCAATGGAACAGAACGGAAAGTCCTGAAATAAATGTACACTTGTATGATCAACTAACCTATGATGAAAGGGCAAAAAACATATAATGAAATAAGAATAGTCTCTTCCATAAATGAGGCTGGAAAAACTGGACTGCAAAAGAGTGAATCTAGACAACTTCCTCACACCATGTACAAAATCCAACTCAAAATGGAAAAAGACTTGGATGAAAAACCTGAAACCGTAAAATACATAGAAAAGATATGGGCAAAACATTCTAAGACTTGCACTTCAGAAACCTTTTTCAGGACACATCTACAAATGCTAAAAAATTGAAGGAAAAGATAAACAGCTGGAACAACATCAATCAAAAAAGCTTCTGTACAACAAAACAGACAATAACCAAAACAAAAGAAACACAACTGAATAGAAATAAATCTTTGCCCTACACACAAGTGATAAGAGCTTGAAAACAAAGATCCACAAAGAACTCACATAACAAAAACAAAACAAAAAGTCCAGTCAAAAAATGGGACAAAGAGTTAAAAAGATACTTCTTGAAAGAAGAAATGGCTGATAGACTTGTGAAAAAATGCTCAACATCACCACAATGAGTTACCATCTCAAGTCAGCAAGAATGGACCATATTAAAAACAAACAAAAACAAACAAACAAACAAAAAAACCCACAGCAACAACAAGTATTAGCATGGATGTAGAGAGAAAGGAACACTCTTACACTGCTGGTGGGAATGCATACTGGACCAGTCACTATGGAAAGCTGTGTGGAGGACCTTTAAACTATTGAAAATGGAACTACCATTTGATCCAGCAATCCCAATTCTGGGAATCTACCCAAAGGATACAAAAACATTGATTCAAAAGGACACCCATACTCAGATGTTTATTGCAGCACTACTTACAAGAGCCAGGATATGGAAACAACTGTCCCAAAACAGATAAATACGTTGGAAAGTAGTGGTATATGTACATAATGGAATATTATTCATCAATCAAAAAAGACAGCAATGTGGATGGAGCTATAAGAAATCATGTTAGTGGAAATAAGTCAGAAAGAAAACGAGAAATACTGGAAGGTGTAACATATGAGGGATATAGGAAAAGCAAATGGACAAGAGAAATTTGAAACTGTCAACAGAACTAAAGAATAGAGCAAGCGAGAGGGAGGAGGGTAAAATGAGGGGAGGGATGGGCACAAGAGATTATAATGATTCACAGGTGATAAGGTGGTACTCTATATATGGTGTGATTCTCAGTAAATATTTACTCAATAAGGTAATATATAATATTATATATTGTTATAAAATAATTGTAGTCCCCCCCGCTACAACAGTGGGATGCATGTATAATAACCCTCCATTGGTGCCCTGGAAATAAAATCTGACTCAAGAACTTGTTAGATGGCCTCTGGTTCCCATCTTTGTCCCCAAATTACAGAGGAGTTTTGCAGAAATTAATAACCTTACAAGGGGCACAGAAACTTGGAGAACTAGAACCTGTTATTCACACCCAGTTATCTTTGACTCTAAACTTTGTATTTTCTCTACAGACCCCCCTACTGATGGTGGAATGAGTTGCAGCATGATTATATCTCCTCACTGTTACTTGTCTAGAGGTTTTGTCATGCCCAAGAACTTGCTGAAGATGAAAGTTTAAGTCTGTGATACTATCGGAGAGAGCAGGGAAAGACTGTGGGCTGAAGCATTATGTTTCTCCTGGATCAGAAGTTTCCTCTCAGGTGCAGGAATTCAGAAAAATGCTAGATGGTCACAAATCACCAACATGGGCAAAATTCACCCACTTCCTGAGGTGAAAGAACTTGCATCAGGGACATGAGAGGAATGCTCTTTCTTGGTAGAACAGGTGTAAACATGACCCTGCCAGATGAGCTAGAATATGCTCAGTTTGTCAGCTCTAAGGAAGACAGAAAACTTTTTTATATCCCTAGATCCCTGCTCTGTATATGGTGTGATTCTCAGGAAATACTTACTCAATCAAAGGTGGTATGACACACAAAATAAATATAAGAAAACATTTTATTCATTGCAATTCTCTTTGAGAGTTCAGTATGTGTTTAGAAGAATGACATGTGTACCCAAATCACTATGTGCCTTTGATGTGAGGACACAGTATGGCTTTGCTAAGTACCCAGAACATTCTGAGTATCCAGCATCATTTGTGAGTAGGAGCCATTTTATTCTTCCATTATTCTGGCTGGAGGGGGAGACTTTGTCTATGGTCAAGGGTAGAGTCTTTCTGTGATTGAGTACAATCATAGGGCATTTTCTGTCCTCTGAAATGGGAGGTGTACACAGGAACAGGAGTAGGAGCTGGTGGCTAATCAGGCTTCTCAAGATCTGGGCAGAATGAGATTTTCTGTACAAAGTATGTGGGCATATCAGGCTGGGCTATTTGTGACATGATCCTTCACCCATGAATTTCTCTTCTCATATATCAGACTCTCTGACCATATCCTGTCTGCCCACTTTCAGGAAAAATGCTATTTTGAAGCTAATCTTGACAAATATGAGCATGGGGAGTCCTGTTGAACAAGTTGAGCTTATACTGTGAAGTTTGATCATTAAAGGATAAGGAATATTATGGTGTGAGTAAATTTCATTGTGGCCTGAGCCTATTTTTTAAATCTGGTTTCATTATCAAAGAAATAAATCATTTGTCATGTTGTATAATTTCTTTAAAGTGAGAGTTGTATAGAAGATGATGGTCTCCCTAAATCCCATTCTCTAGCGATAACCACATGTTTTACCTTCATCGTTATTTCTTATATTATTATCTGAGTAGTGAATTCATGTTTGTTTTAAATTTCTCAGTATTAAATTAAATGGATCAAATAACTTTCTTTATAAATTATAAGTAGTACAGCACATATATAAAATAGACTTCTGCCTCTTGCTATGTCCTGAAATTTATATTAATTTTTTTTCAGTTGGTGTAAACATTCAAAATTTAAATCTTATCTCATGGGATCTTTTTTCATATTCTTTTACTTTCAGCCTGGGAGTATTCTTATCCCTGAAGTAAGTCACTAGCTGGCGTAGTTAAGTAGGTCAGGTTTTTTTATCCATTTCTTTTGATTGGATATTACAGTCTAGTTACATATAAGGGATTATGTATATATAAATAAAATATGTATCAAAATGAAGTGATATTCCACTGAATGAGAGAAATATTTGGATCATTTCACTAGTAACCAACCTATTTAAAAAAATTATAAAATTAGACAAACCTGGTTCAGGAATAGTCTAGCAAGATTTGCAGCATATTGAAAATGCCAGGCTGACATTCTCCACATTTTTAGAACCATGTCAACCTAAAGACAAAAGCCCCAGAAAACAGTAGATCAGTCTCTGCATCAAGATCAGCAGCATGGGATACAAAGTCAACACACAAAAATCAATAGCATTCATATATGCAAAGAATAAGTCAGAAGAAGAAGAAATTGAAAAAAAACACTCCATTTACCGTTGCACCAAAGAAAATGAAATACTTGGGAATAAACCTATGCAAAGAAAACTATAAAACATTCTTAAAAGAAATAGAAGAAGACATTAAAAAATGGAAAGACATTCCTGTTCATGAATTAGAAGAATCAACATTATCAAAATGGCCATACTACCAAAGGCAGTCTACAGATTCAATGCAATTCCAATAAAAATTCCAGTGATGTATTTTAAAGAGATAGAACAAAAATTACTGAAATGCACATGGAATAACAAAAGACCCCAAATAGCCAAACCCTCTTGACAAACACAAGAGAGAATGGAAGCATTACAATCCCAGACTTCAAACCATACTACAAAGCCATAGTACAAAAACAGACAAACTAGTACTAGTACAAAAACAGACAAACAGACCAATGGATCAGAATTGAGTGCCCAGAAATAAAACCACACATATATGGTCAACTAATCTTTGACAAAGGGGCAAAAAACATACACTGGGACAAGGACAGCCTCTTCATTAGATACTGCTGGGAAAACTGAACCACAACATGCTAAATAAATAAATAAATAAATAAACAAATAAATAAATAAACAAATAAATAAATAAACCAAGATAACACCCTCACACCTTATACAAAAATCAACTCAAAATGGATAAAAGACTTAGATGTCAGACCTGAAAACATCAAATACATAAAGGAAACCCTGTGCAAAACTCTCCATGAATTACACTTCAGAAACCCCTTTCAGGACACATCTATAACTGGCAAAAAAAAAAAAAAATGAAAGAAAACATAAACAGCTGGGACTACATCACACTAAAAAGCTTTGGTACAGCAAACAAGACAATAAACAAAACAAAAAGAAACCCAACGACTGGAAGAAAAATTTTGCCCTCCACACAAGTGATAGGGGTCTGATAACAAAGATACACAAAGAACTCATACAACTCAACAAAAACGAAGCAAAAAGCCTAGTCAAAAAATGGGAGAAGAGCTAAAAAGACACTTCACCAAAGAGGAGATACAGGTGACCAATAGGCATATGAAAGAATGCTCCACATCACTAATAATCAGAGGAATGCAAATCAAAATTGCACTGAGATACCATCTTACACCAGTAAGAATGACCCATATTAAAACAAAAACAAAAACAAAAACGGGTAACAGCAAGTCTTGGCATGGATGTGGAGAAAAAGGAACACTCTTAAGCTGCTGGTGGGAGTGCAAACTGGTCCAGCCACTATGGAAGATTGTGTGGAGGACTCTGAAGCAACTGAAAGTGGAATTACCGTTGGAACCAGCAATCCCACTACTGAGAATCTACCCAAAGCATACGAAAACACTAGTCAAAAAGGACACCTGTATGGGCATGTTTATTGCAACACTGTTTACAGTTGCCAAGATATGGAAACAACCCAAATTCCCCAAAACTCTAAAGAGAGGAAATGTAGAATTAAATGTAGAAATGTAGAATTAAAAACGCTCTAACAGAAATAATGCCCTTGATGAGATCATAAGTAGACTAGACACTATGTTTGAAGGAATCAGTGAAAATCAAGATAATGTTAATAGAAATATCTCACACTGAAAAGGAAAAAGAAAAAAAAGATAATGAAAAGCAGAACAGAATATGTAACACTAAGAGTGAACACCAGTACAAGCTTTGTAGTTCAATATATAAGAATGCATCAGTATTCATTTATCAATTTCAATAAATTTGCCACTAAAATATGATGATCAGAATTGGAGAAACTGTGGCAAAATAGTAGTATAAAATGTATTTAAAATAAATAGGCAAGCCACCACCTGGATAAATATTTGCAATACATCCATCCAACTGCCAAAGTCAGTACACATAAATACAACTACAAATAAATAATGAAAAGGGATACCAATAAAAACAAGGAAAAAATTAAATATACTAGTAAGTAGAATTATTGTGGTGATTGTTTGCAATATATACAAACATCGGAGCATTAGTGTGCCTACAAAAAATGATCCGGTACATCAATTACTTCTAAAATAAAATGTGATAAAAGCACAGGGGGAAACTGCAATGAGATCCCATTTGACACTCATTACAATAACTCAGATTCAAAGGTCTGGCCACTTCCTTGCTTATTGGAAATCACACAGGACAACTGGGATTTTCATGCATTGCTGGTGGGAATGTGGAATAGCACAGTCACTATATGTACTTCTTTACTATCTGTGCTAAAATTTTTTTATTGCTTTAACATTTATTTGTAACAGTACCTAGATTTCACGTGTGCACCATTTTAAATCAGCCTCTATAAAAACTATATTCAGGTCACCACCAAAGGAGTTTGGCAGTTTCTCATAAAAGTAAACATACATCTTCCTTCCTCTAGCAATTTAACTTTAAGTTATCTATTTTAAAGTAATGAAAATATATTTTCAGAAAAAAACACCTGAATAAGAATGTTCTGAGCAGCATTATTCATAACAGCCAAAACAGAATACTAGGCATGTACGTACAAACATGAAAATAAAGCATGTGGCATCCACACAATGAAGTAGCTTAATACAAGAGACAAATCAATGTTACATGCATGCAAGGACAAGGGTAAATTTCAAAAGTGCTGGATTGAGTGGAAGAAGGTAGAAATAAAAAATACATGAAATGATCCAAAGTGGATATGATCAAAGGTCAGAGAAAACTTATCTCTGGTGATTAAGTAGGAATAACAGTTACTTCTGGAGCAGGAAGAATGACTGAGAGATACTTGGGGGAACTTTCAGAGGTGATGAGATTAATCTGAGTCATAGATGTATTCGTTGCCAAAACATGGAACCGAAAACTTTCATATAATATGAATCATTTCTTAATTAAAAATACTAAAAAAATTATTGAAGATTGAACATTTAAACATTTGTCACATCTACTTATTTAATGTTTTGTTTATCTTCTCACGCCTTTGTTCATTTGGAGACAGTATTTTATTTCTCCCCTCTGATGTGGTCCCTGTACTTCTCTCACCCCTGTGGCACCCACACTCCATCATTGTCAGGAGCTACAGGCTGAGACCGGTCAGGACTAATGCTGTGGATGAGGAACACTTCATCTCACTATCTTATCTGTCTTCAGAACACTGAAGATGGAATGGCATGATTGACCTCCGGTGGAAAGCAGGGTCCCCATTCCTCCAAGGTTTACCTTAAGAAACATTCCTTTGAAGAGATACCAACAAATTTATGAGTGAACTCCCTGCCCCCAATTATCTCATGAAACTAATATTTTACCCAACTTAATTGTGCATTAGTCACTTGTCTCCCTTGTTTAACTGGTCATAAAACATTTTTTTGCCTTATAAAATCACCTGCCAGGGACAATAAAGTTGCTGAATGGTTCATGCTTCCGTTCAGTCCCAGCCTCTTCGATTGTGTCAATCTCTCTTTTTGTCCTTTCTCGCAACCTGTGGCCCGGCTCTTTACACATCACTACAGTCTCTTCCCTCTCATTTGACCCTCCCCCCTGCCATTCGCCTCTGCATTTATCATTTTAGACAATATGAAATGACAAAATGTTTTGTGTGATTTGATTAATGAAATACATGTTGGCCACTCATAAGGATAAAAATGTAAATCTTCTATTGACCCTGTTCTAAAGAATATTGTCCAGTAAGACCTGCTAGAAACTAGCCATGAAGGACTAGAGTCCAGAGTAAAGAATCAGGGCAAAAGTGAGGGGAGAAGGAGCAGGGGAGCACCTGGCTCACTAGGCATGTGAACAGAAACCACAAGAAGACGTGCTGCCTGAAACCTTAAATATACTTTGAGGCTGATTGATCAGGTTCTAAAACATATCCACGCTTGCAAATGATATAATTGGTGAGAAAATAAACTTAAGATGATGGCTTAAATCTGGTAAATTAAGATTGAGGACTGGCTTGATTTCAGTTTTCATAAATTTGTCCCCCCTCAAATCACTTGTTCGTTTGACATTTATTCAGCTAGGAAGATTTCTAAGCCCTGCCAAAATCAAAGAGGACTGCTCTTTGGTTTTAGATTAAAGTTAATTCTTTTCATTTTCTTGAGGCAGATGGTAGGTAAATGACAAAAGGAAATTGTCAAAATGGAAGAGTCTTTCAGTATCTAACAATTCAGTGATCAAATAAATTCTGACTTTTCTTGCTCTGCTTTCAGCCTCTGCTGAAGGATTCTTCACCAGTGGAGCCAGAGTTGGCAAGGCTCAGCTGGGAATTTGGTGAAGACCCCTAGGTCAGTCAAGCTGCCTCAGTCTTTAACAGGTGCTGTCTCACAGCATCTTCACCTCAGGATTGTCTTAACCTCTGTCAGATCAGAGGCAACAAGACTGGGAGGAAGTAAGGAAACCTCCCTAATGATAGGGACAAGATGACGCTCTAAGGCAGGTGTGTCTGACTAAGGCTGAGCTCTAATCAGGACACCTGACTGATTCCCAACATCTCACAGTCTCTGGGGGAAAGGCTGCCTTCGCTTTCATCAGGAATGTCCTGCAAAGCCCTTTATAGAACCAGCCTGAGCATCTGTTGCTGTTGCTGATTCTGCCTCTGCCTGAAGGAGCCGATGAAGAAATAAATGATGGGGCTGGCACAGCTATTGATGCAAAACAGGAAAACTACAGCTGCATACGTGTGGTCAAAGTACTCATCAAAGTGAAATCTAATCCAGATTAAGAAGAAGAAGACCAACAGCGTGAGGATGATGGTCACATACAGCCTGGTCAGCTGGATCCACTGGGCACCTCACAGCGCTGTCTGGTCAGCAGAGCCACTCTGAACCCAGA
Organism: Uropsilus gracilis; assembly: GCA_004024945.1. Lineage (NCBI taxonomy): Eukaryota > Metazoa > Chordata > Mammalia > Eulipotyphla > Talpidae > Uropsilus > Uropsilus gracilis. The sequence continues at coordinate 15,419 of PVHY01021471.1, forward strand.
GAGAATCACAAACCCGAGAATCAGTCACCCCGCAGTGATGAAATCAAACACCTGGCACAAATCTTCAGAGTAATTGTCATTAAATAGGAAGCCACCATGATTCCCATCCAGGATGTTCAGCAGCAGGGACAGGCTCCGAGTGAGGCATACGTGACAGCTGATGCATGTCTTGGGTGGTGGCAGCGGTGCCAGATGGGGCACAGGACTGAAAGGCAGCACTTGGTGCTGATGGAGCTGAGAATGCTTGGGCTGGTGATGTACACAGAGGTCGACGCAGTGAGAACTCCAGGGAAAGAGGAGAGAGACTGATCAGTATCTTTCTGAAGTGTGCCAGCTGGAGGAAGAGACAGGCGAAGTTGGCACCTGCCATATTGAGGACATAGATGGAGAAAGGGTTCCTCTGAATGTCAAAACCCAGGAGCCAGAGCACAACAGCATTTCCTGCCAGCCCGACCAGGGCAATGATGAAATTCAGAAAGGCCAAGATCATCTTCATGGTTTGAGGAAAAGGTTGACTGCTTTCATTGATTGCTATAGGTGTGGTCCTTTGTCTATAGACAGTTGGATCCATGCTCAGAAATGTTCCCTTGGCACCCCTTGGAACACAAGCAATTTGAGCACCCACTGTGTCATCACTCATTCTTCTAGCCATCCTCCTACCTAAAGAAGCTGGAAGCTGCACTCCTGACCTGTGGATATCTCAGTAACTGAGTACGATTCACTCATGAAGATGTGTTTATGCCATTGTAGGGTAAATGAGTTGGTCATGGTTTTTCTGCCATCGAATTCTGTGACTAGCACCTGAGGTATTGTGTTTCCCCATAACTGTGTATACACATGGGCTCAGTGGGTGTATCCATGTGTGGGTGGGCTCACCTGGCCATGGGAGAGAAGGATAAAAGGGCAGTGTCACCCATGGGTGAGAGAGAGTGAGAAGAGAGAGCACAGAGAAAGAAAACGCCAGAGAGAAAGAGGCCGGAGAAACTGTGAAAAGTCCTGGGGGGCTGAGAGGGTCACCTGTCTCCCAGTATCCCCCTTCCCCCAACCCTGCCTCTGCCCCTGCCCTGTTCTGCATGGTATGTCTGTGTAACTGCTAGAACCAATAAATAATCTATGTAGATTGGCCTGTTTGTGTACTCCAGCTGATGCCACAAACAGGCTGCTTACACTACACAATCTATACCACCCATGGTGTGTATACACACACACATTACTCCAGGTATGCATGGTAAATGTGTGAGATTATTCCAAAGAGCATAGACTAGAGAAAACAACAAAATACCAACCAAAAAAAGGTGATACAATGACATATTGACTCAATCAAATCAGGAAGTGCAGGAACCAAATGTGAGGAGCCTATAAGAAGAGATGGACCTTCTCTACCTACCACCAGGTCTCATTAGCATCTTCGCCACCGTCCTGCATCCCTGGGGGAAGACATCTCTGTGCTTCCCTCTCCCTCCAGCCCCTGGGTGCTTTCAGTGAAAGGGAGAGTCATGCAGGAGGAGAGGGACTCAGAGAGATTAACTTCCCGGTTTCCTCCCTGCCAGACTGTGAGTTGCAGTGATTGCGTTATCCCACCTCAGGCCTGGCATGGCTCCTGGCTACAACCAGGGCTGCAACGATGCTATAGCATGGCTCTGCCTGAGTTTTGTGAATTCTCTTTCTTTACACTTAAGGACCAGCAATGATGATAATTCCCTGCTGCTTGGTAAAAAGTTCATTCATTAAACTCTCCTCAGTGATCTCATGAGGCTGTGTGCAATATTTTCTGCTGGGACCAGTCTTACACAAGGTACAAAATTCAAAGTGAACTTGAATAGCAAGCATATCTGGGGAACCTAAGATTAATAAGAACAGTTTACCCTGGAAAACAATACCTGTACGCCACCTTGCTCCTTAAAATTAACAAATTTTCTCTCTATAGTTGAAGCTTTGTATGTTTGGAAGTATATCAAGAATAGAGAAAGCAGCAAAAACTTGGTTGATTCCATTTGGATTGCCCACTGTCCAATCTACCAGCACCTAAAGGAGCATCCTATCTCTTGGATCTTGCTGGTGGATATGCCCACGCTCCCCAAATAGCTTGCCCCAAGATGAATGAGTGAACATGTGGACTAAGGGGAGTAAAACAAAACTGCCTTTGGAAGAATAGGATTCTTTTTTTTTAACTAAACAAAGGAGCTTTATTATTTTTAAAAATAATACCTATATTGCACATTTTTGTATTCCTCAGGGTTCACCTACCACTTTGGAAGAACAGGATTCTTGAGTAAACGCTTACCTTAGCATCAGTCTCCTTGCTGATGTCATAAGCAGGAAAGAAAGAGTTCTCCTGAGACTGCACACAGCAGAGAATACTTTGCTTACGCTCTGGGTGGGAAGGTGTCTAGAGGAAGAAGACAGAATCCAGTTCACAGAATAAGACTTATCAAGATACTGGGAAACTCCTGTGATTTCCTGCATTAAGGACCCTGCTATCCTGGGAATGAGAAGATCCTGGAGAAACCTCATGCAATGCGACACTAATTTTTACTGTGACACCAATCACTTCTCTTGATCTTTCCCCATCCCACCTCAGACAATCCCCCTCCCTGCAAAGAACAGCTGACCTTCTGTCTTTTTCTGCCAGTCCTAGGCAAGAAGTCAACTCACCAGTTAGTGTGAGCTCTCCAAGTGAAGAACAGATCATGACATTGCAAGATCCGGCACACCTGATCTTTTTAGCATTAAATCACAGAAATAATGAATGCATGCTAATTTTATTTCAAATGACACCGAGGTGCACAAAACTTCTCCTCTCATTCCCAACAGCAACCAATATTTATTGTTTCTCTTCTTAATCTTTTAGAAATCACCACTGTAGCTATATTTTCAAACTGCATTTCTGTTTTTGACTTATCAATATTAACAACAGGCCAACTGGGTTTCCAGTAGGAGATAAGGAATTTATCTTACCACACATACTTTCTGTCACATTTCTCCCTCTGCATCATATTTGTTAGATATTATTTTCAGATAATATAGAACCAGCTAGTGTTTTTGATTGCAACTCCCAGAACTTCCTGTCATGTGACCGTGCTACAGCTAGAGTGAAGTGCCTGCCACGTCTGTTGAAAACTTAGCTATGAAGCATTTGAAACAACCAGAAAAAAATATTCATTCATTTATTCGTTAATCCAACATGATTGGATGTCTGTGCTACGCTGGCACTGTTCCAGGCAGTGAAGCTACAGTGATGACTAACACATATACCATGTGCCTTTTATTCAGAGGAGCTGCCTCAGCTCCCCCTGGGACTGAATGATAATGTAGAAGAGTCCAGAGATTCAGATTCAGATTTAGGACCTCTTATCCTTAGAAAATTGAAAGAATAGGAGAACCCAGCCAATGCAGCAGTAGGCAGAAGCTGCCAACGAAGGGGTTAATATCTAACTAGGAGAGCATGGTATTCTGGAGACTGACCCAAAAATGCTGATTCTAGATGGTGGGAGTGGGCAATGGTATAGGTGCTACCAGAGAGACTAAGTATGACAATGCTAACCATTCACCTGAGTTGTGCAGTATAGAGTCACTGCAGATCTGGACAGAAGTGGTTCCAGTGGAACATGATTCTGGAAAAGTTAAGTCGTGGGTTTAGAAATGAGTGGTAGGTGATGTTAATGTGTACCTGGAAACTCCGGAGAAGCAACTAAAAGATAGCTCAGAAAGACGATGGTGGGGCAGGGGGAGTTACAAGATATAATACAATGAAACTCTGACTGCTTCTGAAAGAAAAAGAAGCGATGAGGGTTGATCAGCCCCAGCAGATACTAGGACATATTAAACAAATGAAACTACACAAGAGGAGAGTGGGGACCAGCTGGAGTGAGCGGGGAGGGGAGGTGGTGGGTGACCCGCAGGGACTGAAATGATGTGAAATATATATAAATAATTTTCTTTTAAAAAGGTCAAATAAACCTGTTATACACACACACACACAAAACAAACAAACAAACAAACAAACAAAAAACATGTGAACTCAGTGAATGCTGTGGTATGAGGCTAGTATAAACACAGGCAGAGAGCCGGATGGAGCAAGTTCTCCTGAGAAGTTCACAGGAATTGGGTTGAATTCAGTCTACAGGAAAGGGGCTGATTTGAATGGGAGGTGGGTAAAGATGGACTATTTAACACATCCACCAGACAATGGGAAGGCACCTATGTACAGTCTTACACCGTATTAAATTATACCTTACATCTTACACCATATTAAACGTCAAACAGGTTGTTTACTTACATATAAACAAGGACAGTGTAAAGAATTAGAGGAAATCATAGGAAAAAATTTCCCTTAAATTAGGAAAATCTTCCTTACCATGACACAAAACTGAGAAGCCATAAATAAAAACTATTGATTACAGAACAATCAAAAATCTTTTTTTTCTGCAGGGAAAGGCCACACTGTAAGAAAGTCTTTGCATAAAAATCCACTTTGGGAAATTCATGCTCTTCTCACATCTTGGCCAGGATTGGAAAACTATATAGTCATGTACCTAGAATGATGGCCAAGAGCTGGGGGTTGGAGGAAATGGATCAAGGTTAGCCTGGCCTGGGTGGGTGGAGGAAAGAACAGACACATGGCTTTGAGAGAGACAGACAAGTCCAATAGGAGAGAACTGGAGGGAGAAGGGAGCAGGAGACGCTCTCTGGAGAACTCCATGCCCTTTCTCCAAGAGTGTTGGTCACCTGTAGTTTCTACAGACATCATGTGGCTTCTCAGATTCTTGATCACCCCAGATATGGCAGCAGCTTCTCAGGGCCCTCTCCAGCCAGGGGAACAGCTCATTTCAGAGTCAGGGGCTCTGAGCTGACTTTCTACTGGAGGAGAAGATCATTTCCTTTCCAACCCTTGGCTTTTTTTTTTTTTCTTGCTCATGGATTATTTTATTTTTTTAATTATTTATGCACACACACACATATGTTTCACATCTTTGTTTTCCCCAGGGACCATCTACCACCTTCCCTCCCTGACCATGTTTTAGCCAGGCTGGATTCCTTAGGAAATCAAGGGGTCATGGAGACAGGCATTCCAGGGCTTGTAGCAAGTATGTGGTTGAGGAGCCAGCAGTTAGGTTCATCTGACTGGTGAAAGCGCTCCTTTCTCAACTGCTCCTTTCCTCCATCCTCCCATCCATCAGCCCTTCGATCAGTCATCTGGGAACATGAGCTCTCGGGGAAATTCTGGAGATGGAAAATTTCTAGTTTCCTAGTTGGAATTTCTTGTTCTTCCATATGCGCATAGTTCAAGTAACACATGTTTATCAAGTGTCTCCTTTTGCCTCCTGTTCAGTGTCTCTTCCACTGGTGTCTCTTCAGGAGGAACATCTATAGCCAATGCAGCTCCCTTGCTTGTGGCCACTCAGAGCTGGAGCTCACAGTGTATGTATGCACGTGTGTGTTGGATGTGTGCATAGGATGTGTGTACTTACAGTCTGTGTACAACCTCAGCCTGATCCCTGGTGTACACTCAGCTCTCAGTGGTGGATGCCTGCCATGCTCTGTGTGGTTATCTTGTTCTGACCAGAGCATGCCCCTCTGTGGTCCACCCTTGGGTATGTTCAGGTCCCTGGCATGGTTCTGACCTCCAAGACACTGCTCAACTCCTCTGGGGTTCCATTTTCTTGTTCATAAACTAGGATGATGTCCACCTGGAGTTCTCCAAGGGATGCCTAGGGACCATTCGATATAGATTCCACAAATGCAGGTGTGGTGAGTCTCCTGGAGATCAACTATTCTGCATTGTGCAAATCATTTAACCTCTCTGTACCCCAATTTCAGATCCATGAAGCCTGTATCATGACTGCCTAGTGTAGCTGTTGAACTAAAATGTAAGCAAAATCATGCATGTCAAGCACCTGGTACAGTGCCCAACACACAGATATTCAAGCTCCTTTTGGTATGATCTGGTGAGTTACTTTTGGGTCTGGGGACAGTCCCAAATTTGACTATATAAAGTAAAATCAGGGAGGGGAAGGGCACAAGTGATATAGAAGGTGCTCGGGTGTTAATGTGATGGGAGAATATTAGGATAAAGATGTAATATTTATATATATTTCTGTGTAAATATATATATATATATACATGCAATCAAAAAATAAACTAAAAACAAATTTGTCTATGTAAGTTAATGGTAATAGCTTTCCCACATACCAAATTAAACTTACCAATAAGAATGGACATGCTAGCAGAAATAAGTCAGAAAGAAAAAGAGAAATAGTGGATGGTCTCACTTATAGGAGGGAATAAGGAAAAACAAACAAATAGACAAGAAAAATTTAGAACTAACTCTCAGCAATATTGAGGCATGGAGCATGAGAAGGGGAGTGGGGGGAAGCAGGAGTGGGAGGGGCACAAAAGACAGACTATGGCTCACGGGTGATAAGGTGATGGGAGAACCCTGGGGTAGATAACGATGTAAACTAAAACAAATAATAAAAAATAAATACAAAAAATCAATCATGAAATTAAAAAATAAGAATGTTCTACTTTCACGTGGGGTCTGGGAAACTGTAACTATTATTGTTTCAAACTAAATTTAAAGCCTTGGCTGAAAGTTTCGCCACTATCTTGCTACTATTACATACCTGAGTGAAAATGTTGAGAGTAAAAAATGTTGAGGAAATCGTAAAGCAAGGAGAAGAAAAAAGGAACGTTTTACACTTTGGTTTCTGGTTACTGACCCAACACAACAGGATTAGGTAAGAAATGTGCTATTAGGTAAGAAATGGGCTATTACACAATTATACCACCAGGTGGCAGTCAATGACTATTTTGGATAGTCGTGACTGGCCAGTGGGGCAACCTAGTCGATGAATCTGAGAAGAGGGTCACTTTAAAGCAGCGTTGTTGTGGCCGTGGGACTGAGGGGACCCTCGGTTTCCACTTCTGCCCCTGCATCTCCATCCAGTGCAAATTCAGACGATATGCTGCAAAGCCCAGTAAAGATGCAAAGGTCACTGTAGCTGCTCACGCTCTCTCAACATTCTCCAGAACATGTGCTGGGAAGCAAAAAGATGTGAGACCCGGAGGGAAGCTCCTCTCCATGTGTTCCTGGCATCAGAAAGACAAAGGTCACCTCCATGTCACTCTTTTCTCCAGATTCCTTGAAGCCTGCCTGCCAACTGGCAAGGCTGCTGCTCAGGTTTTCTCCAATTTCCCTTTGACAGTGTTTGGCCAGGGCGGGGTGGGGAGTGGCAGTAGGGCAGGAAGCAAGGGGACTGGGAGGTGTGTGTGTGTCGACATTGTGGTGGCAGGCTGGGCACTGAGCAGGAGGGCAGAGTCTGGGTACAGACCTGGGCTCAGCTTAGGCCTGCAGCTCCCCGAGGGTGGACCTGGTTCTGGGCATTGTTGAGGTTTCCCAGAGAAACAGGGACCCATTAGGTTCGGGAGGTCTCTGTTCTGAACCAGTTCCTTGAATGGACCTTACAAAACCAAGCTGGGAGTTGGATTCATGCCCAAGTTGCACACCTCTATGATTTATACCTTTATTGGTTCATATCTATCAAGTTTGGAGCTATGCTTTGGGAGGAGAGAAGGAGAGGACTCGCTGGAGAGTGTAGTCCACAATATATGATGTCTGCTTTATTTATCTTTGCACAAGTCTTCAAAGGTCCCCCTGCTCCAAGCTTTGCTTATCCAGAAGGGGGAATTTTCCCATCTCTGCCTCCCAGAATCCCCTTTGTACTTCAGGTCTAGCCAACAACTTCCCTGTTGGAAAGCACCCCAGCTCACAGCAGTGGCTCCCTTGGCTGAGCCTGCTGCCTCGACCTCTGCCTATTGCTCTGACACTGCACTGCGCCATGCTGCTCTAAACTCATTTCTGCGGGTCTACCCCCAGACTGGCAGCGCCCTGATAGCAGGAATAATGCTGTTCATTTCTTTCTTTCTTTCTTTCTTTCTTTCTTTCTTTCTTTCTTTCTTTCTTTCTTTCTTTCTTTCTTTCTTTCTTTCTTTCTTTCTTTCTTTCTTTCTTTCTTTCTTTCTTTCTTTCTTTCTTTCTTTCTTTCTTTCTTTCTTTCTTTCTCTTTCTTTCCCTTCCTTCCTTCCTTCTTTCTTTTTTTTTAAGATTTTTTTGAAGCAAACTTTTTATTTTTATTTATTTTTATTTGTCACAATTGTGAATTAATTGATCCTTCCTCCTCCCTCCATATCCCCCCTCTGTATCCCCCCTTCAGTCACTCCTCCCATTTTTCTGCAAATTGTTGTTTGGTTAAGTTGATGTTTAGTTGTTGGTTGTTTGGCCTGTTGTTCTCTTCTGATATGTGGTAATTGTGTGTGTAGTTTTTGTTGTTGTTGTTTTATTTTATTTATTTATTTATTTTTACCCCGGGGCTTTTCCACTTCACTAACATTTGTTAACTATCTTGATCTTTTGCATTCTTCACCTC
>PVHY01021472.1:0-23784 GCA_004024945.1 Uropsilus gracilis
TGTTTTTGTTGTGTAAGTTCCTTCTGGATCTCTGTTATCAGATACTTACCACTTGTATGGAGGGGGAAGCACTTATGATCAGGGTGCATGAAGGTGTTTCTGGAGTTGGGGCAAAATTCTGTTTAGGAAATAGGTAATTATAAGGGTGTGTGCTTTCATTAGTCATTAAGCCATTTGTCTTGTGAGATTTTCTGTATAAATGCTTAAAAAACTAAAATAGTGAGTGAGGCTTTTTCAAGAGCAAACTGACACTTATGGGTGGATTTATAGACTGAAGGGGGTACCCACTACCATCTTAACTGAGCCAGAGTGATGCTGGCAGGAAAGGCGGAACATTAGCTGTCAGAGAATGATCTGTTTCACCCTGGAGGTTCAGAGCTCAAAACTAAGGCTACCCTGCGAGGCACGGTGGCTCGTGCCTGTAAGCTTCAGCCTATGAAGCGGCCGGGGCTAGGGATCGCGGTTCAAGTCCCGCCTGGGGACCGTAGTGAGACCTAGTTCCAAAAAAATCGCTGGGCATGGTGGCGCATGCCTGTAATCCCAGCTACCTAGGAGGTTGAGGCTGGGGATTGCTTGAGTCCGTGGTACCCCGGGCAACGAGCGCCTATGGTTCCACGGGCAAAAATAGCAAGACCTAGTCTAAAAAAAAAAAAAACAAAAAACCTAAGGCTACCCCATTCCCTCGTCCAAAACCAGCAGATGGTATTAAAGGACAATGACCAAGAAACAAATCATACCTATGTCTCCAGGTCCCCTGAGCAGAAAGCCTCAGACCATTGCACGCCACTTTGCTGAATAACGTAATTGTAGGTAACTGTGGAAAGTATGGTCATTCACTCTTCAGTTTGCCTTTGCAGATGGGAATCAATGCGAGTCTAGAGCAGAGGAAAAAGCCAGCATGTGTGTGAAGATGCCTTTCTTTCATGCCTGTAATCTATGCACCGTGCAGGTTTGGTATTGAGTTTCAGATCACATCTCCCTGTTCCTTAGACCGTCACTCATGTTTGTTTTGTAGTAAGGAGTTAAGCATCTCAAACTGTGGTTACCAGCTTTGAATGTGCATGAGTGTAGCCAGACATTAAACAGGAATAATCATAAAGCAATAAGTAATGTGGTTAAACAAATATGTTCCCAATTCCCTTTGTCTTCTTCAAACAGCTAATGCAGATGTCTCTGTCCTTATTAGCCAAGTGCTCTGTCTCTCTGGCTGTCCTTCCCCTACCTCTGTGGAGGCAGCACATCTTGGAGAGTGCTTTCCCATGAGGGATTGCCAGGCTCTCTTAAATAGAAGCAAGTAAAAGTAACTCAGGACTCTTTTTGTGTGTGAGATACTTTTGATACTGGTCCCTGAAGTAATTTTGGCTTACTTGTTTAATGAGAAAAGTTTGGACCTCGCTGTCTCTGTATGTATTTTAACTCCTCCAACAAAGGCAAGGAGGATATGGTGTGAATCACATATCAAGGATCAGATGTTTCAGGTCAACAGGACCTTCACAAATGAACACTTTCCAATGTCATAGTGAAGGTCAACTGACCTTCACTTGGCAGAGGGAGAAGAGACCAAGAAAGTCTTTACAGTCCACAGAGGACTCGTCAGCAAGAGTTAAACTAGCATGTGGTAGTTATTTTTATTTAAAAAAACTCACTTTAAATGATTTCCATTGTGAACTCTTGCATGGAATTTGTGGGAGAGTAAAACCTCCACTTTCTAGTATTCTTTTGGTGTGAGTCATTCCAGATAGTCAAGAATTCTGAATAGCCAGAAATTCATCTAATTAAACATGAAAATGTTTTTAAAAACCATGTTAGGTTAAAAACCTTTCTGAGAAATGTCTTATATATTTTCTTGAATCAAGAAACAAAGCAGACGTTGGAGGCCCCCAAAGCTGAAATACCTACAGTTCCATTTACTGATTGATACCCTTAGTTAATATCCTTACTGAATGTCAGTTGTTTTACCTGTAAAATAAGCATAATTTCACTATATCGTTGGTTAATTGCACTATCAGTCATACTGTCCTGCTTTTCCTATCATGGATATGGGGAGGAAGTGGGGAGGGAGTGGCAGAACTCAGCCGGCCAATCAGATTATTTGTCACCATTGGCTTCTCCTAGGTCACTAACCTGGCTAAAATCTTCTCTGTACTAGATACACATGTGGGGAAATGCTAGTACCTGGAAGGGGTGAAAAAAATATTGAAGCATTCTTAACTGAAGGTGGAAGAATTTACCTTTCATCAGGAAGGATCCCTGGTTTGATGGGTTCTAAAAAGAACTGAGATGGTGTGGGCAGGGCTGGCTCTGTGGGCTGAGGAGACAGTATCTTCATAATGGAATTGAGGAAGTTCCCTGTCCTACTCTTTTCCATATACCCACTGTAATCACGATGTCCTCCTTTTTTTTTTCAATTATTGAATAATTTATATATATATATTTCACATCATTTTAATCCCTGGGGTTCATCCACCACCTCCCCTCCCTAACCGCTCTAGCTGGTCCCCACCTTCCCATTGTGTACTTTCATTTGGTTGTTCATGTATTAGTGAAACCATTTGGTTTCTGTCTTTTTTCTTTCTGACTTGTTTCTGCTAGTATGGTTTCTTCTAGGTAATCCATGTTTCCATAAATTCATCAAATTTGTCATTTTTAATTGATGAGTAATACTCCATTGTGTATATATACCACATCTTTTTCATCCATTCATCTGTTTTGGGACATTTGGGTTGTTTCTATGTTCTTGCAATTATAAATAGTGCTGCAATAAACATCCGAGTACAGGTGTCCCGTTGTACCCACGTTGAGGTCTCCTTTGGGTAGATTCCCAGAAGAGCGATTGCTGGGTCAAATGATTGTTCCATTTTCATTAGTTTGAGGGTCCTCCATACTGCTTTCCATAGTGGCTGGATCAGTTTACATTCCCACCAGCAGTGTAAGAGTGTTCCATTCTTTCCACATCCTTACCAGCACTTGCTGCCCATTCTTTGGATGTGAGACATTCTTACTGGTGTAAGGTGGTATCTCATAGTGGTTTTGATTTGCATTTCTCTGATTGCTAGTGACATTGAGCGATTTTTCATGTGCCTGTTGGCAAACAGTGATTTCCTAAACATTTTCTCTTCTATGGGAACTTTTATAACAGACAGAGACACTATATAGATCTTCCTTCAAAGAACTCACTGCCCAGCTATCAGGAGTGGGATTTTCATCAGTCTCCAATTCTTCCTTCAGAGTTTTCCTCAGTTTTCAAGCCAAGATCACATCTTTCTTGCAATCCCCCAGGCAATGCCCGAGGAAAGTAATGAAGTCAACACCTAGTTATTTCTGCTCATGTTGCAGTCCTCTCATGTGAAGTAGCTCCCGTTGGGGTGACAGATAACTGGTTGAGTCTGTTTCACAGCCTGAGAATTTCATTTTCCCAGCCTTGCTTCCTCCCTTTCCTTTCATAGGTGTAACTTCCCAGCAAGACTTCTTCATCCCCAACTCTTTCTCAACATCTGTCAGCTCCCTGATAGAGAAGGAGGTCATGTGTCAGCTGAGGAGGGAAGGGTGATTACACAGTACAAAATCTGGAGTCAGCGCTATGGCCTGAATGTTTGTGTCTCTCTGCCAAAATTCATGTTGAAATGCTCAGGAGTTGAGGCCTTTGGGATATGATTTGGGGTATGATTAGGCTGAGGACAAGGACTTCTTGAATGATGGCAATACCCTTCCAAAGGGGCCCAAGAGAATGGAATATAGATCGCACTCCTCTGGAAGCACATTCTCCAGATGTTGATTGATCAATAGTCAACTGAGTGACCCACTGAAATGGTGAGTCCTTCCATGTGAGAACACAGTGAAGGCAGCCTGTATCTACAATCCACAAGGGGAACTTCACCCAGAACTGGTCTTCCCAGCAGTCCCTGCTTTTGAACTTTGAGCTCACAGAACTATGGGAAATATTTTTTTTGTTTATTAATCACCCAAAAGCTGTGGTACTTTCCTATGGTAGTTCCAGTGTATTAAGACATCAGGAAGGGTGGGGATACCTGCACAGTCTACACAAGCAAGAGAGACTGTGCGTCCCCCGCCCCGGGGGGTTTTAGGCAGTGAAGAGACAGTGCTACAAGTTGGGGCAGTGAGGACAGCAACTTGGAGTCATGATTATCAGCTAGGTACTGAGGTGAACATAAAAAGGGCAGGGGAATAACTGAAGAGTGATTTATATAGACGACCTTGACCCTCACAACTCTGTACATTCAGCAAAAGGAAAAAAGTGAGTGAAGAGGCTGGAGAACTTGCCCTAGCCAATTAGTGGTGCAGGTCTACCTGATTCCAGCCGCCTGGCATTGAGCTGTCTCCGGAAGGAATGAGATGAGAATTGATGATATTGTTGGGCCTGTTCAGCATCCTTGGCCTTTGGAAATGAACTATCAGTCATGTGGCCCTGCTGTTCCCATGCTAGGTACAGGGAGGGCGTGGGGAGGAAGTGGCAGGTCTTAGCTGGCCAATCAGATGACTCAGTACCCCTGGGGTCAGTGAGTTTTCTGAGGGAGCATGTGAACCAAGGCTGCCAGATATTTGCAGTTGATGTGGAGGCTGGGGGAGAGGTGTTCTTTTCCTCTGACTGGGACTGGAAAGTAGAAGATGGTACAAAGCTGGGGTTATCAGGAACATCATGCCCACCATTTAGAGAAGGTCTGGCTGAGGATAAAGCCGATGTGATGACATAATTTGATTATATTTTAGATATCTGTATATATATATATGTCTTTTCCTTATATATCTGTATATATATGTCTTTTCCTTATGTATGTATATATGTCTTTTCCTTATGTATATAATTATATATATATATATAATTTATTTCCTTCAGTTATTTTGATTTGGGTCCTTGCTATTTGCTATTTACTTAAGTTTTATTAGCATATAATTATATATTTAATTGTAATTATATATGTAATTAGTATACATAATATATATTATATATAATTAGTATATATAGCATATATAATTAGTATAATATCAGTTGCCCAAATTATTCTCATGCTAAAGCTTTTATTGCCTATGAAAGGTATTCAGCTGCTATTAATAAAATAATATCTAATTTTGAGGAATAAAAACAACAGTTTCTGTTAGAGATGGCTCAATACTGTTTACTCAAGATTTCTTAAGAATTCAATTAGACTCTTGTACATGAGTCAAAAATAGCAACATCTCTTATCAAGTTCCTTATGACCTTGTTTTGTGATGGTGGTAGGGCATTCGTTCTATCAGGGAGAGATCTAATTTTGTAAAATCTGAGCATTAAAGAAAAGTAATTAAAAATATGACCATTTGGTAGAAACACTGATTTGAATTTCTCAGAGGATGAGAAAAAAATGAAAATGAAGATGTTTAAGAGCCTAAACCTCTGCCCAAAATAGCATCCTTCATGCTGATGAAGTGAAAGAATGTCCGTCTTGGCAACTGTTCATTAGAGACACACAGACCAGCAGAGCCTGGAAGCTCCCCTAGCATTTAGTCCACCTAGGAAAGGACTGGTTAGTGCAAGACCACCCAGAGGAGCACATTTCCTGGCATTCACAAAGGTATGAGTATGACCTAAGGTGGGAGAACCCTGGCCCTGACAACGATGTAAAAAAAAAAATATATATATATATATATAATATAAATAAAATTTTAAAAAATCCAAATTAAAAAAAAGAATGTCATCAACATAAGGGTTGCTGAGTGTTCATCCAGACCTGATCTTGATAAAGACACCATGGAACTGAAATCCCAGGGTGCAGAGCCTGGTTGGACTAACTAACTGCTCCATAGGTCCTGCGTCATTGCTCCCTGTTTTGGTGACTTTACGCAGTGACACTAACTGCTGGCTGAAGTGCCTTTACCCTCATTAATTTGGCTTCACTCTTGTAAGTGAATACTATATATAACAGTATATATTTATATAATATATATTTAAACATATAAATATATGTTTTATATATTGATATTTCTATATTTATGCTTGTATTTACATATTATACAATGTATAATTATATCATAATTATAATTATATATAAATATAATAATTTTCATTAATAATCATATATGATTATAATATATAAAGTCTAAACTTTATAATAAATATATAATAGATATATTATATGATCTATAATACATAATATACTATGACATAGTATATTATGTAATATTATATATGAATATAACATAAAAGTTATATATTATATTTTATAACATATAAATGTATAATATATGAATCTACAATATAATGCGTATAGTTATATATTTGCATCATATACATTGTATCATATTTTATGAATATTATATATTTATATATATTATAAAATATGTCCATATATAATATATTTAAAATATAAACATATAAATGTATAATAAATATAATACTATATATAGTAATGCTATATTCTATAATATTCTATATCCTGTAATGTTTCTGTAGTATTCTTTACCCTGATACTTTCTCTCAGCTCTGTAAAAGTTTCTTCCCCATGTGGTTCTACAATATGCTTCTGAAAGTGTCTTGAAAACGCCTTCTAGCACTTCTTTTTCCCAAGATGGCCATTTCTTCTGTATGAGTGGCTCTGGCCTCCTCATCTTGCCACCAGAGTCTGATTTGAGAAATTCTTTCTGTCTTCTACTCATTTGCAAAGCCTGGTTACCCTTTGAGGGCTCACTTGCTCACCCATGTCATTAGCTCATTTACATATTCACAAATAATTACCATTGTATCTCCATGTAAATGGCTGGGTTTTAGGTGTTGAAGATATAATGGTGACAAGTGGGCAACTATGAGCCAATTTAGAGATTTAGAGTCTATACTCTCTAGATAACTTGCAATCAAATACAGCTTGGTAAGCAGGTATCACCACAACTAATTCCCTCATCCCATTCTATAGATAAAAACACACTCATCTCTACCTCTCAGTGGAGAGGCTGTTTCTCTACCTGTTTAAAGTTAATTTTATTGTCTGAGATGTTTCCTATTATCTCCTGACTTCAGATGGAATTTTCTCCCCTCATCAGTATCTGAGGCACAAATCATTCCTTTCTCTCTAGATATCATTTGCATATAAATATGGCCAAATATTAGTGAAAGCCTCATAGAACACAGGTTTGGGGTGGTGGTATATGAAAAAAAATGTAGGTGACTATGGGAGGTGATCACATTTTAGCAAACATACCTGGATACACCAGTACCATCCTGCTTTTTATCATTCTTGTTTTTGTACTATTAATTAAGTAGTTTCCTAGTACCCTTCTTGTACTGAAGGAAATGAAATTCTATTCTGTTATTCCACAAAAGCACTATAAACTGGTAAAATCTTTCTGAAATAATCAGCTCTTCCTATCTGCCTTAGTTCAGGCTATTATAAAATATCATAGACTAGATGACTTAAACTGCAGACATCATTTCTCAAAGTTCTAGAGGCTGGGAAGGCTAAGATTGGGGTGTCAGCAACTCAGTATCTGGTGAGAGCCCTCTTTCTGCTTGTAGATGGCTGCCTTCATGAGGTGTTGGCACATGATGGAGAGTTAGCGCTCTGGTTTCTTATAAAGACGCTAACTCCATCATGAAGAAATTACCCTCATGTTCTCATTTAAGCCCAGTTACCTTCCAAAGACCTCACCTCCAAATACCATCACTTTGACAGGATTTCAACATGAATTGGGGAGGGGAAACACAAATATTGCCCATAGCACCATTTCCTGACAATTCCATCTAAATTTTCTCTATGTTGAGACTGTATTGTTAGATATATATTAATTTATTATTTAAAAACATTATCTTAAATTGTTTTCTTTTATCACAGTATAATGACCAGTTTTATCATGAATATTAGTTATTTAAATGTATTTTGTCTGACAATAATATTGCTACAAATGTTTCTAATTAATATTTCCTTGGTATATCATTTCCATCTCATCACTTTCATACTTTCTATGTTGGTAAGCTCTAGGTGTGACTCATTTTAATAGCTTATAAGTATATAAGCTGGTATATGAAAAATGTATACATATACTCATATATATATAGCTGTTATATGAACAATGTATTACCTGAGAATTCCTATTTTTTTTAAGCAGGAAAGTTTAACCCACTTACATTTGGTGTAATTTCTAATATATATGAGTTGATTGACTTCTTGCAAGTACCAGAAATAAATTGGAATTGTGGAAAGTCCATAAAAGAATTAATAGTATTTAAAAATCTATAGAATGTAATACCTCTGCCTATAATACAACTGAACCCACAAAAGTATCACAGCATACACATTGAGAGATCAACTTGAGTTACCAAACTGATTGAGTAAAACCTCAACACATTTCTTCTTATACAAAACACAGTCAGTTTCTAAAAGGAAACATCAGTGACACATAGTTTAAACTAAAACACATACTACTTTTAGTAGAAAAGCTAAATCATTTAGAGCAGCTAATCTAAATGCCATTTAAGGAATTGCAACAGGATCATAAAATTGTTCACAAAGTGGAAGCTTGTCATGGAAACTTCCATATGATTTTGTAAACTAGAAGCGGATTAGCCCAGCTTCATAGACATCAAATAACTATAATCACCAAACTCTATTAAATTCTCAAATTTCGGTGTCCTAGTTTTCTTTGGAGAAGCACTAAGAAAAAGAAAGAACTTATACTAAAGAAAATGTACCATGACCTATGGTAAGAATTGCCCTGAAGTTATATATATATATATATATATATATATATATATACACACACACACACACACACACACACACACATATATATGCCATCTAGATCAAGTACCTACTGAATACTTACATATCTTAGTACTTTGCTATCTATTTTGGGGAAGGACAAATTAAATACTATGAGATGCTTGAAGCTAGTTGAAAAGACCTCTACCACTTCTCTGTAATTTAAATCTAGAAGTTTTGGCCAGAGCTATCAGACAAATACAGGAAACCAATGGAATCCAAGTCAGAAAAGAAGTGGAACTATCTTTATTTGCAGATAATGTGATATTAAATATATAAAAAACCCTAAAGGCTCCATCAAAAAGTTATTAGAAATAATAAATGAGCTCAGAAAAGTGCCAGGTTGTAAAATCAACATAAAATCAACATAAAATAGCCACTTTATATATAATGCAAAAGAAATTCAGAAAACTCCATTTATAATTGTTTTAAAAAGAATTAAATATCTCAGCATCAACCTAACAAAGGAGGTAAAAGACCTCTATGTAGAGAACTGCAAGATGTTATTGCAGGGCTTAGATTAGCGACATGAGGAGATGGAAGGATAACCCATGCTCATGGGTTTGGAGAATCAATATAATCAAAATGACGATCCTGCCTGAAATGATATACAGTCCCCAGCCAAATGCTAGCAATGTTTTTCAAAGAAATTGAAAAAAATATATTGAAATTTATCTGGGATTACAAAAAGGCTACAAATGGCAAGAGCACCTCTGAGAGAAAAGCAGAGAAGTGGAAGTATCCTGTTATGATAAAAAAAAAATAGTATTAAAGACAACTTAGTATTATAAAAATAGACACATGAATCAGTGGAACAGAATCAAAGGGCCAGAAATAAAACCACATGCAAACCAGCCCCGAATCTATCATAAAGTAGATAGGACCCTACAGTGGGGGGAAAGATAGTCTTGTTAATAAAAGTGTTGGGGAAGTTGGAAAGCCATGTGGAAGAAGATGAAGGAAAAGGGAAAGGGGATACAAAGGAATGTGACAGGGGAAAAGTATCTTAAAGTAACTAGTATTTTTAGACATAGGACAACAGTGCCCAAGACAGTAAGGATTACATGCTAAAGCACACAGAGCAGCCTTTCAGGAATAATTGCTTTCTACAAGACAGAGCTCAGGGTAGATGATCCCCAGAAAATGGGGAGCTGGGGAATGCTGCCCTTGCTAGCTATTGGCACCAGCAGAGGACTCACAGTCAGACACTCTATATATTGATTGTAGTTTCGATAAAGATTTTTTTTATAATTTTAGCCACCCATGCTGAGGTTCCTTGGAGTAAGAACCTGTGAGGAAACCCAACATGTCTGCCTTGTTTCAATGATAATTCTATACCAATTGGTTTTTTTTTTTTTAATTTAATTTTTGGGGTTTTTTAATTATAATTTTTCTTAATTTTTTCATTAAAAAAATTGATTGCACACACATATTTTAAACCCTAGTCTATCCCAAGGTTCTCCTACCACCTTATCACCCATGAACCATCTTAATCTCTTGTGCCCTCCCCCTTCCCCAATTTTACTCTCCTCCCACTCTCTTGCTCTATGCTGTTGACAGTTTTAAAGTTTTCTTGTCTGTTTGTTGGCTTGTTTGCTTTCCCTCTATCCTTCATATAAGTGAGACCATCCCTTATTTCTCTTTTTCTTTCTGGCTTATTTATGCTAACACGATTTCTTCTAGCTCCATCCATGTTACTGTGAATGACATAACTTTGTCTTTTTGATGGCTGAATAATATTCCATCGCATACATATACCACAACTTTCTGACCCATTCATCTGTTTGGGGGTATTTGGGTTGTTTTCATATCTTGGCTATTGTAAATATTGTGTCAGTAAACATCCGAGTACTCATGTCCTGAATGAGTGTTTTTGTATCCTATGGGTAAATTCCCAGAAGCAGGATTATTGGATTGAATATTGTGATCTCCCCAGAGATCACAGAACTACTATTCAATCCAACAGAGATGTGAAATTTATATATAAATAAATTATTTTTTAAAAAAGAATAGTAGTTCCATTTTCAGTAGTTATAGGATCTCATTCTTTCTCTGGCCATAAAGACATAACTTTAAGGTCTGCACCAAGCAGTCCTGAGCAGGGGATAGAGCATAGGACAGGAAGTTTGACAAACAGCCTCTGCCCCAGTAGCAGCATATATCTCGGGGCACCCACTTCACCAGTGCTGTTTTCCCTAACTCTGGACTCTACTACCCCTGTTCCTCTTAGCAGTGCTTTATCCTTTCTGCTTTTCTAGTCACTGGATGGTACTCAGCTGACCACAGAGATTGATCTCACGTTTGTAAATTATTTAGTTCTCTTATGGCCAGTATGGCTCCTCTTAACTAGTATACCAACAGATTTCTCATGAAGGTGAGACCCTGAGTTCTAAATATTACTGCACCTGAATCCACTACATTCTAGTTGATTTCACTGTGATGAACAGACATAGGAAAGTGACCCTTTAGTGACTGCCCTTAGAAGCACAGTGTTGGCATTCTGTCCTGCTCACCTTGTGGATGTGACTATTCCCCAGTGGCCTGTCTCTTTCTACCCTCACAACCTGTTCCTAGACAATTTCTTTTGCCCCTGTGGCTTCTACCTCCATCTTTTCCCTGATGAATGCTCTGTTCCTCTTCTTGTATTTTGAGTGTGAGCTGCCAGGGTTCTCAGTTGCAAGTCACAGAAATCAACTGGAGCAGAAATGTAGATTCTCAGAGATATTCCATCGCTCCCAGAATTGCTGGAGAACTAAATACTGTAGCTCTTCTGTTCTGCTAATGCTCTTTTCAGTTGTCTGAGAGCAGAATACTGAATGAACCAGCTACAAGTAAAAGGAATTAAGTTGTGTTATCACGACTTAGATTGCCGTGGCCAACCTTTTCTTACCCTGTGAGCAGCAATGTTGTGGAGCTGAAGTACTCCCCTGTAAAACTGACTCCTAGCAAAGAGTGAGTTGAAAGAGAAAGAGGAAAGGCCAAGAGCATGAAGTTTCTTATCAGGTCACGCTGACTTTTTTGGACCTTAAGGTGACATATTGTTTGTTCACATTTTTGATTCAGGGCTGTGAAAACTAACCTCTCAGATGGTATCCACTGGACCTTGTCTGTAAACATGTCTTTTTTTGTGTCTCTAGTCCATTGAAACTGAACTAAAGAACTGGAAAAAAAAAGACCCTATTCCAGTCCTAACATTTGGGACTAAGTTGTAGCAAAATTGAGCAGTTTCCACTTCTGGAAAGGATCTTACCTTTCCTCACCTCTAGAGGACCTTACCTTTCTAGGATCTTGCCTGGAAACATGTCTTTTTGTGTCTCCAGGTCATTGAAACTGGACCAAAGGATTGGATAAAAATGACCCTATTCTAGTTTTAAAATTTGGGACTAAGTTTTAGGAACATTGGGCAGTTTCTACTTCTGTGCTTTGGGGACTGAGCTACTGTGGGGCTACCCCATAGGAGGGACCCTATGGAGAGATTTCATGGAGGAGACATAAGGATATGGGGCAGTCCTGAGATGACATGGGGAGAGAGAGCACCTGACTGGTTTATTGTCACAGCTGACTGGATCATCCAGCTGCCTTCACTGAGAAACTAGTTATATAAGAGCCAACTTGGATGATCCATTCAAGACCCCAGTTGGCCACAGCCCCAGTTGACATCATATAGGGCAGAGTTGCTCAGATGAGTCCAATGAACCTACTAAATCATAAAGGTAATACAACAGTTTTTGATGAAAACCACTATTTTGAAGTAGTTTATACCCAGCAATCAGTTACAGAAGTAGGGGCCATTGATTATGTGTTATGTGTGTGGTCTTGCTTAATTATTCATTTAACTGAGTGCTACTTTAGACATTTGGTCTATTTCTCTGTGGGTTAATATTAACTATTCAATGCAAATCATCCTGCTCCCCCCACCTCCCCCAGTTCGCAATTAGTACAGGGTTTTGATTTTTTCTAAAGATGGACTAACTTGATGGCCACTATCAATATTTGAAGCCTAGGAAAGTTTGCACTTAATAAAACTATAAGCTTCAGGTTATGAGTTGAATTGGCTGGATTTCTCCTACTCTTCTCCATTAGCCTTCGCACAATTACCTTGATGCATGAAGATAGTTAAGATTTTGAAATAGATTGATCTCACTGTCCTTTGGCAAGAAGTAGGGACAATGATAGGAGTGAAATTTTAATATGCAAAAGTTTCATGAAGAAGAGGAGAAATAAAATAAATATGCTAAATCAAATAATACCCACCATGTTGAAATTTGCTATTTGACCCACTGTCACCTGGGAATGAACTCCATAATGTGCTGAACTCTGTTGTGTTGTATTCCCTCTTGCACAGAATACAGTGGTCACTGGGCGTAAAGAGCCAAGCTGCAGGGCACAAGGAAGGACAATGACAGAGGCTGACTCAGTCAAAGAGGCTGGGAATGGAAGTATGAATGGAAGTATGAACCATCCAGCCACTTTATTGTATTTTATAAGTGCTATTTATTGGGTTCACAGCTAGTCAAACAGGGGGGAAAGTGGCTTAGGCAAAATCGATTAGGTAAAACATTAGTTCCTGTGGGATACCTGAGGGCAGGGTATTCACTCTTTAACTTGCTGCTATCTCTTAAGAAATGCCACTTAGGGTTAATATTGGAGGAATATTACTGGGAATAATATTGGGAATAATATTGGAGACACTGCTGTCCACCAGAGGTCAATCATGCCATTCCATCTTCAGTGTTCTGAAGACAGATAAAAGTGGGATGAAGTTTTCTTCCTTCCCAGCATGAGTTCTGACCGGTCTCAGCTCGCAGCCTCTAACAACTGGGAAGCAGCTGCTTAGACAGGGTTATATTTCCCAGCACCTTTGGATTCTAGGTATGGCCATGTGACTGTGACTGCTTATTATCAGTGGAATGCCAGCAGGAGTGATGTGTTACTCTGAGCCAAGTCTTCTAGGAAAGCATTATGCCTTTCCATGCTCTTGTTTCTTGTGTACCCACTTGATATAAGTGACTTTATGGCACTGGAAGAGGGCAGAACTCTCAAATGAAAGAACCTGGGTGCCTGAGTCACAGCCTGGAGGACAGTCATATGTGAAGTAGGAACACTCACCATGAGATGTGTTTGTTTTAAATTTATTTTTCTTGTTTACAGCATTGTATTCCCTGGGCTTCTCCCACAACCATACCACCCATGAACCATCATCATGATCTGTGCTCATCTCTTCCCAGATTCCTTCTTCTCTCCCTCCCCTCCTTAGCTGTCTGCTTTAGTTCTGTCATTAACTTGTTAGTTTTGACTTTTTCTTGATTTAGTTTGTTTTCCCTCTATACCACGTACAAGTGAAGCCATGTGATGTTTGTCTTTTTCTTTCTGGCTTATTTCTGCTAGCATGATTCCTTCTAGCTCCATCCATGTCATCACAAATGCATCAAATTTGTCCTTTGGGTTGCAGAATAGTATTCCGTTGCGTAAATATACTACAATTTTTTCAACCACTCATCAGTTTTGGGGCATTTCACCATGAAATGCTTTATGAAAAAATAAAATAACATTTCTGAATATTTAAAAAGTTGAGATGTATTTGCTACAACAGCTGTGATTCCCCTGTATGAATAGCTGCTCATTCATTTGAAAATTTATTTGACCTTTTGCATAGATGAGATCATTATTAGTTTTGAAATTGGGGAAAATTCATTCAGTTTTCTTTGTCTCTCATGTCACATCTATAAGATGGGGTCAACATTTTATCTCAGGGATGACTGTCATACTAAATGAAGTACTATTGTCTTTCATTTACTGAGTATTACCATTGCTATGTGTTTTATGTACTTATTTTATTGAGTTATCCCAATATACAATCCTATGAAATATTTTTCTATTAGTATATATGTTGCACAGATGAGAAAACAGTGTAGGGAGCTGTGTAGGGAGGTTGATTATTTGTCTGATGTTCCACAGTAATAGTGGAGGTAGGATATCAACGCAGTTTGTAAGACTGCAGAGGCCACATTCTTAGGCTGTAGGCTGCTTTGATTAGGACCAGTATAAATAGTAAATATATTTCTCTTCCACTTCAAGGAAAGAAGCAATACAAAACTTAAATATAAACATAGACAAGTTGGGCTAAGTGCACAAACACACCTACCACACAGACATAAACTCATGCGACTTTACCTTTATTCACACTTAGATTCAATTTGGTGTGTTTAAAGTAGGAGTAAACTAGAATTCACTTGTGTTTCTCGGTAGCACTTCTACCCAGCATATAAGAATGTTCTTATTTTGTGCTCACAGCCTAACTGCACATACAGGATAAAAAGTAGCAGCGGAAACATGGGAGAGATGAATCCCAAAATGACTAATGCATTTTCAAGTTGCTTGTGAAACATTCATGTTATCGACTGACTGGAGGGAAATTGACAGAAAACCTAGCTCAGGATGGACATTACTGTAGAAAGTACAGGAGTTCTGGGTCCCCGAAGTCTTTCTGATGTCATTTAATATACCACATATTTCTTGAAACAAACTTGTTTAAAGCATCCAGTCTCAGATCTATCTTAGAAATAGACTCACCTTTATAGTTTTGGTCATGTGGCATGTTTTATACCTGAAGTACTTTTTAAAAAAAATTATAAACTGTAATAGGCCTGCTATGCCTTCTCTAAAGTCATATAAACTATTATTAGATTGTCTACAGAACCGAGCTCAGAGTACTTTTTCAAAAAGGTGCAGCAATTTTCTCCATTCTAATTGCTATACCAAGAGTAATTTGTCTTCTGGGCTTTGGAGCTGCTGAACCACTTTCTTCTTTCGCCTGAAGTTTCATCAAGGCAATATGCTTAATCAATGTTTGCTGATGTTTATGGTCTAATGCTTACTGACAGCAGGTGCAAAAAAAAGTAAATCCCCATCTGCATAAAAATCTTCCTCAAACCCACCAGCATGCTGCTTTGCTGTAATTTCAGTAGACAGGTGATTTTTCATGGCACCTTCATCGTTTCTTCCCCCCCAACCCCCCATGGCTGGGTCTATTTCCCTACCTTCTGTTCCTAGAAACTGCTCTTATTGGCACCACCAGTCGCTCCTTTCAGACTATCTACTTGACTTGTTGATAAACTCTTCTTAGTGCTTGATCTGCATGTGCTGATCCAAGAAATGAACTCTATCCATGAGCTATTTGAAGTTTTCTGATCATCCTTTAGGTCAAACCAGGAGTGGACTATGGGGTTGTTTCCTTTAGATAACAGTAGAGCTCTGAAAATAGCTTCATTGACTAAGGGATCTATTTCCAATGGTATATAATGGAGGGAATTTAACCAAGGGAAGTCCATTAACCTTAATGATAGTCACTTGGCTAATTACCCATCAAGGTCCTGGAAATGTGTATCTAACTAAGAGTCTCTTCCTCCTCCTCCTCATTATCTGTGTGCTGAAGCAAGGGAGGTGGCTCACCTTCTGCACCCCATTAGGGAAGGGTAGTTTGTAAACTGAAGACACACAGTGCTCCAGGCTGCTATTTTTTCACATTGACTTCTTCATTGGCTTTGGTCTGAGATTCTTTTAGACAAAGGCAGCAAGGTACCATCCAGTTCTGCTAAGAAAGGACACAGAAGGACCTGGCTTCCCAGAATGCCCCCTATGAACCTCCCTAGGCTGTATGTCTGTGTCTATCCCTGTCAGTATGCAAGGTTGCATTGTAAATGGGAGTGCCTATGAAAGTTCTACATTTTAATGTATCATCATGCATTTTTCACTCTCTGCAACTGAAACTTTGGTAGTGCCAAGCCTGGAGACCAGGCATCTTTAAAATCTCAGGCAGCTGTAATAAAGGCAGCAGAACGATACCACATTAACTGTTAAGTTTGTTTGTTCTTCAGATGTAGACAATATACAACTACCCTAAACAGAAGCACTCTAAAGCTCTTCGGAGGATGTGATACATATTTTAAAATGCACCAACTTGTGAATATATCACTGCTTCTTTACTGACACGGCTTTCCCCACACACATTCTTTCTAACATCTTCTACACGAAGATCTTGCTAACTCAGCTTAAAAAATAAAATAGAAAGAAGTGAAAGAGGGTGGGGGAGGGAAATCAAGCTCCTTGGGGGTGGGGGAGGGTCAAAGGTCAGACATAAAAGATGGCAAAAGAGAATGAAACAAAGCTTTGTGAGAGAAATCCCAAAATAAGTTGCCTCAGAACCAATAGAAATTCAAGATCAATTGTGTAAGCAGATCAAAGACCAGACCTTGCCTTGTGAAGAGTATTAACTATCATCAGGGGAGACGCATCCGACTTGATCAAGTGAAACAGACATTTCGCTTCTTAATGGAAATCAGACTGACTTTCTAGAAAAGATAACCAAACTGAGCAAAACAGATACATTTAGCCATAGACTGGGTTTAGAAACCAAGGAAAGAGTATATTGGCATTAAAGGTGTCCTAGAGAGTTTATGTAGAGATTTTAGAGGATAGAGTTTAACATTCTTATTAGAGGAACTGTTCTCTCTGAACAGGATCTATATATCCCATTGGCAGGTATTTTGTAGGGAGATTTCCTCTGACTGTGCTTCAATGAGCAATCGTGCTGCTTATCTGGCAGATAAGCAAAAAACCTGTTCCTCAATTTTAATTTAGTAGACTTAAATAAATGTATTGTTGGCCGAGAATCAGGACCATGGAGTGATGGTAACAGCCATGGTAGAAAGACTTGGCAGGAACAAGTGCACAGATTTGTCCAGACTCTATTTAGAGACCTGCATGAGATGGAGGGTGATAGACTGCCAGTACTCTGTCTAGCTGCCAGGTGTCTATATTCATCTCAGGACTGGAACATTTTAAACAATGCTCAGAATGAACTGGACTGTTCATGCATGCTGTATGAGTGAGACGCCTACCTAGAAAAGTGAAAAGATTCCCAAAGTTGACTACACAACTGAAGTTTTCTGGAGGTTTACATTTTTTGGTTAAGATAAGAAACAATGTTTTCTGATAAGATAAGAAAGTTCCCCTATTCTTGATGGCTTATAGTCAGTGGCAATAATCTTTAGTTCCTAAGGAAATGAAGTAGTGTAAACAAAGCCAAAGTTTCTGGAACAAATGTGATGGAACAGATGACTCAAAATGCAACTGGACTGTCCTGTAGTGATATCAATAAGTAGAATAAAGGAAAATGGACCATGTGTTAATTGAATATTTAAACTCTTGGTGATTGTAGTTGAGAAGTAAATTATTACCATGAGGCATCCAAAAAAAAAAAAAAAAAAAAAAAAACCTGAGCCACAGAAGAGTAAGATCAACCATTCTGTTTTATGGACTGGGTAATATGATTTCTGTTCTGTTGGTTACTGTATTGAAACATTGTTCCTTATTCTTGCTAAAAACATATTAGGAAAAGATTTTTTTTTAACAGAGATAGTACCATATGTTCATAAGTAGAGTTACGCGGAAAATTTATCTCTCTGACACTCTAAACAAAATTTTCTTGCCTGATGTCTCTAAATCTCTCTGTATTGATAAAGTTTTGGCAGGGGATGAGTGAGAACTTTATGATATCAGATGAAACTTGGGCCCCACCTTAATTTCTTTGGCTTGAATAGAGACAATGGTGAATCATCACTTAGAATAATTTCTTCAATAGAAAATGTATTCCACCCATAACAATCATGTAGCACAGTTCTTGTTGAATGTGGGTTTAAAAAGTTATCAAATGAACAAGTGAGCAAAATATATTCTCAAAGTATTTCAAAGCCTCTCAATGTGAGTATGGACTCATCTTCAAGTGCTTGACTTTTGCTCTAAAACTGGGTCAGGCATTGTGAAAAGCTGTGTGGAGAACCCTCAACTGCCATTTGATCCATCAATTCCACTACTGGGAATCTACCCAAAGGACACCAAAACACTAATTCAAAAGGGTACCTGTACTAGGATGTTTATTTCAGCAATATTTATAATGGCCAGGATATGGAAACAGCCCAAATGCCCCAAAACTGATGAATGGCTGAAAAAGATGTAGCATATTTACACAATGGAATACTATTCTACAATCAAAAACAACATATATAACACATTTGTGGTAACATGGATGAACAAGGAGGGAATCATCTTAGCAGAAATGTCAGAAAGAAAAAGACAGAAACCATATGATCTAACCTATAGATGGGATATAGGAATAACAAAAAGCCAAGAAAAAAGTCAAAATAAGCTAAGCTAACAACTGGGGTAAATAGCTAGGGAGGGGGCTTGAGAGGGAGTGATCAGAGAAGAGAGGAGCACAAGACAACCAACATGAAGGTTTGTGGGTAATAAGGTGGATGGAGAACCCCAGGAATGCAATGATGTAATATATTCACAAATATACATACATACATACACACACATATATACTTAATATGTAAACAACAAAATGATTAACAAAAAAATATACAATATGGAACTCTGTGCTTAGAAGTAAAAAAAAGATTTTTGCTTTATATATTTTATGTATTTTGATGTCATATTCATGGGTACATCATTTCTTAGTCATATGGCATGGTGGTAAGATCTAAGATAATGTCTCTAATCATCTATCTGATGCCACTGTGCTTCTTGCCCTCTCTTTCCCTTTGCCATTCTCCACATGAAGTCTTATAGCAGACTCTCTACTCTGTTAGCATTTCTCACTGCACAGTTGTTCATGATAATTATTCTTTTACATGAAGGCAACAGAAAAGCTATTAGGCTAACTCACAACTTTCCTGGAGTTGACATAGCATCATTTCTCTCATATCCTATTAGACAAAATAGTGTTAGAGCCCAGCCAGATTGAAAGGAGTAAAGAAATAGAATCTCATGTCAAGGGAAGGGCAGTCTTGAATTATCAGAATGTATGTGGTCAGAAAACCGTTGCTGTGCCCATCTTTCGAAAATGCTATCTACCACAGATTATATGGGATATACAGTTGTAAATTCCTTACTATTTGGTTTGTTTTAGTGCTTAGCCAGAGATGAAACCATTTATACTGACTTATCATAGTTTAGAAATAGTTTTATCTCTTTCTGATCAATGTAAATACCTTGAACACTTAAAAGATACCTCCATTCTCATGTATATACTGTTGTCTTGTGTTCTAGTTCTGCATCTAGTTTTAGTCACACCAGATTTTTATCACTATTTTCTATAGTCCATATTCATTTGTATTTTGCCACACGTTTACTCTCTGGGTGTCTTTCATTCTTTCCTGTGTCTTTGAGATACTAACCAGGATCATTTTTATTCTGTGTCCTTTAGTTTTTTCTATAATGTCTGTCTGCCAGTGGCATTCTCTCTCTTTTTTCAAATATGAACATTTTTATGTTTCATTTTCATTCTTGAAAGATTTTCTTTTCTGTGTCAAAGGTATTTTCTTTGAAGATAGCATTACTTTTTTATCTTTTATTTTTTACTTTGTTGAGACTAGGTCTCACTATGTTACCCAAGGTTGTCTCAAATGACCCCTAGCCTCAGCCTCCCAGGTAGCTGGGGTTACAGGTGCATGCCACCATGACCAGCTTGAAGATAGCATTTCATCACCTTTTACTTCCATTATATCTGGGGTGAAATGTGATGTCAATCTAGTTGTTTTTTTTTTTTTTTTTTTTTTTTTTTTTTTTTTTTTTTTTTTTTTTTTTTTTTTTTTTTTTTTTTTTTTTTTTTTTTTTTAGTATCATGACTCTTGGGGTCTATTTATAATATGTATTGTTTCTCTTGGTTTTAAATACATTACCTGTCTATTCATTTGCTTTATTATTTTTTGTCACTTACTTGTTACAATATTTAAAAATTTTGAGATAATTTGAACCAAAGAGGTTTTTTGTTTATTTTTGGTAGACAGTAAGGGACATGGGTATCTCAGATCATCTAAATATTGTTGTTAAGATTAGAATGACTTAAAACCAGTTTTTAGTACAACTGAGTGTCATACTATTCTAGTTATTCTAGTCAGTTCTCACTACAGCATATCCTTAAAGTTTCCATTGCAAAACATGGTGTTTTATTAGGACTCTTCCCATTGATTGGAACTTGGAATATTTTAAAACTTCCTTCCTGAACTTAACTCTCTGTTTTTTTTCCTTTCCCCATATCTTTGCTTTATAGCTCTTCACTGTCTTGTTATTTCCCCTGCTTTCAGTGTTCCTCAGTAAGAAGTTTGTTCTACATTATTCAGTCCAACATTAACAGAAGGAGGAATTCTGTTTATGAACAATATTCTGTTCTCACAGTATTTAATTTGATTCTCAAGTATTTAGTTCTCAAAATACTTAATATTTATAAAATAAGCTCTGATTTCTACATTATCCTCATTAGACCACACATTTAAAATCTTCTGAGTTGACAAAATAATCTTTTGTGTTTGACAACAAAGGCAGAAAATCGGTTTTCTGACCCCCAAAAGCTAAATTCAGTACTACAAATGGAAAAGGCAGTTACTTATTACTAATAACTGTTTGTCACAGTCACAGCCTAAGTGAATAATAAGATCTGAAGAGCACCATTTATCTCTAGATAATTTAACAATAATTATCTAACAACCCCAGACTAGATGACTATAAGCTAAATTCTATAAAGGACATGTAAATAAGGGTTTCTCTTAGATGACTTAAAGTTTTCTCAGAAATTTGCAATTATATACAAAGTATATTCATTCCTTATATTCCTTATATCAATTCCTTCCATATATATATATATGTTATATATATATATATATATATATATATATAAAACAAAGTCACAGTGGAGCCAGACCAAAGTATGCTTGCAGGAGCAGGCAGATGGTTCAATGAAACATGAAATAAAGCCCATTAAAAGACAAAGATACACAAAGAACTCACACAACTTAACAAAAACAAAGCAAAAAACCCAGTTTAAAAATGGGGAGATCTAAAAAAGACACTTCTCCAAAGAGGAAGTCCAAATGGCCAATAGGTACATTAAAAACTGTTCAATATCATTAGCAGTAAGGGGACTGCAAACCAAACCACAATGAGATACCATCTTACACACCAGTTAGAATGGTCCACATCCAAAAAACAGACAACAACAAGTGCTGATGTGGATGTGGAGAGAAAGGAACACTTTTACACTGCTGGTGGGAATGTAAACTGGTTCAGCCACTATGGAAAGCAGTGTGGAGGACCCTCAAACTAATGAAAATGGAACTACCATTTGACCCAGCAGTTGCTGTTCTGGGAATCTATCCAAGGAGACCTCAATGTAGGTACAAAGGGACACCTGTACTTGGATGTTTACTGCAGCACTATTTATAATAGCAAGGACCTGGAAACAATCTAAATGCCCAAGACAGAGGACTGGATGAAAAAGATGTGGTATATATACACAATGGAATGTCATGCATCACTTAAAAATGACAA
This sequence comes from Uropsilus gracilis, assembly GCA_004024945.1. Classification (NCBI taxonomy): domain Eukaryota; kingdom Metazoa; phylum Chordata; class Mammalia; order Eulipotyphla; family Talpidae; genus Uropsilus; species Uropsilus gracilis. The sequence goes on from PVHY01021472.1 coordinate 22,140, forward strand.
ATTTGTTGTTTTTTGGTAACATGGATGTACCTAGAAGAAATCATATTGGCAAAAATAAGTCAGAAGGAAAAAAACAGAAACCAAATGGTTTCACTAATACATGGACAACCAAATGAAAGTACACAACTGGGGGAGGGGACCAGTTGGAGTGGCCAGGGAGGGGAGGTGGTTGGTGAACCCCAGGGATCACAATGATGTGAAATATATATATATATAAATTATTTAAATTTTAAAAAGACTCATGAATATGTGAAAATGTGGTATGTAATAAGGTGACATCCAAATCAATGCTGAAAGAAAGGACTAGTTAATAAATCATGTTGGAACAAATAGTTTTCTGTCTGAAAAAAAATTGATCCTCCATGTGAAGTGGAGTAAAAATCTAAGTGTAAAAGGTAGTACTGAAAAGTTAATAGAGAAATCCTTGTGACCCTGAATAAGAATTTTTAAGACTCCAGAAAAACACATGTAAGGAAAATTGATGAGTTTTTCTCAATACTAAAGAGTTCTGAATAACAAAGTGAACCATGGGTAAAGTTACTAGGTGGATAAACATCTGGGAAAAGATATTTGTAGGATGTAAAATAGACAAAAGATATATAATGGACACACCATACACCAGAAATTCCTTATTCAGGAATTTTCTAAAATGTTATATTAGTGAGGACTTCCCTAATTTCTTATCACAAATATTACTCTCCCCTTAGTATCTACCCACTTACTCATTTTTTTTTCCTTACCACCTATCAAAACCCAACAATACATGCTTTTTTCCCCATTGTTCTTTTATTCCAACAAATTCTAAGTGCTATGAGGTCATGCCTTTTATATCTGTTCACTTTACTTTCTTTGCAATAAATGCCTGATGCTTAGTAAATGTGTTATACAATTTGTTAGGTAACAATGAAAAAAGCAGAATCCCATAGAAAAGCATCAAAGGAGACAACTAGGCAATTGCCAACCTTTCCAATCTTAATGATTTGTAACACATAAAAAAATAGTTGATTTCATACCAAAGATGGAAATAAAAAACAGTGTGAGATAACATTCTAGATCCATCAAATTGGCAAAAATTCAAAATCAGGTAATACAAAGAAGAGAGGGAAAGACAATCTCCTGGCACTGCTGGTGAGGGCCATTGTGGCCCATTCAGGATGTTATCTGAAGGTATTCAGTGAAATGAAGTGTGCACATATCCTACAACTCCTTTGATGCTGTAGCTGGATGTGCCCCTCAAATCGGATCAAAAGTGGTAGAAGCCACCAACCAACAAGCCACATTTAAAAAACGACTTCTGCCTCCCAGGTTCCCTCAACCACACAGAATGGTTGCCACTCAAACGCAGTTCAACAACAGGGTTTATTAACCAGGAAAATGAAAGTCCTTAATGCCACAGTGGTAAGTTATTTCACCCCAAGTACCGTTTAGTCTGAAAGTCCCAAACACATGTCCAAGATGGTGCCCTCCAAACCTGCAGGCGCCCTGCAATGTCCAGACCTTCTCTGGAGTCTTCTCTTGGCTTCTTCTCTCTCCAGTGTTCCAGGCTGCCCTGCTTCTTCAAGCCTCTTCAAATTTCTTCCACAATTGCTGATGCACAAATCAACTTTCCAAATCCCTGGCCATCTCCAGGTACCAGCTCACGATG
>PVHY01021473.1:0-13289 GCA_004024945.1 Uropsilus gracilis
GAGGCTTCTGATTTACATCTGGATATAGGGGAGTGTGGTGTACACAGGTTTGCACACATGTTGGATGCATGTTTTAATCAGAATAGTTATTAAGTGTATTCTGATTCATCTCACTTCTCAGGAGTAACAATGTGCTAAAACTCACCTCAAACTCTAGGTGAACACCTCAAAATCTGTGTGCCAGACATGGAAGGCCATGCTTCATTCCATTACCTCAGTGGCATACCCCCTTCCCCTCTGAGATAAGTTCTGTCACCCAGTTGACAGAGGAGAAAAAGTAGATTCTGTCAGAGAATTAAACTAACTTGTTCAAAGCCAACTAGCCAGAAGTGGGTGTGAAATCAGGTAAAAAAACAAACAAAGCAGGGTACTTAACTTAACTTAGAGCAGCTGGTCCTTTAAACCCAGTCACTCCCCTGGTTCATCTCTCCAAACTACATGTGCAGTAGCAAGACCAAATTATCTTAAAAGAGGGGAAAAATATTTTATTTACTAAAAAGAGAAAATAGGCCAGAGTCACCGAGGGTACAAGACACCCTTCTGATTATCTTACCACACAGTTCAGTCTCATAAATCCAAAAAGTTGCATGTGGATCCTTCAGCCATGTGCATCCAGAAGATGGTGTCTGCTCCACCTTCTAACCAGCAGTCAGAGACTCGGATCAAACAAAGGAACCAAAATGGCATCATTGATTCACCTCCAAAAAGGCACAGCTCCAGCATTCTTCCTGCTTCAACCCTGAAGCAGCCCGAACCACCAAGACTCACTCAAAACAGCAACAGCAACCACTTTAGACATCTCACGTTGAGAACAGCAGCACTCCAAGCTCTCTTTAGGTCTCCAGACAGTTCCCAAGCTTCGCAGTTTCTATCTTAAAGCAAGTTTCCAAGTACTGTGTTTCAAAGTCAGCTTACACAGGTTTCTCCAGCATGCTTTCCCAGGCTCCTTGCTGACCTGGACCAGGAATGGAAGCCCACAGTGTTGCTTCCTTCCCTGCCCCATTGCTACACATGGCACGTGGCCCCTGTAGGTGTGGGGCCTCCAGGCTCCTTGCAGCTCTGCTGCTTTCTCTTTTCCACTCTCCAGGTGCGCTGCTTCCTAAATCCCCTCTCTCTGTCCTTCTCAGAGAAACCTCAGCTTCTCTTCTCTGAGTCTCTGTCCACCAGGGCAAAATGGCACAATCTTAATGCTGCGTTACAAAGATGGGGATACGACCCCCAATTTCACCACATAACCCCTATCGGGCACAAGGCACAAGGGCTGGAATCTGCCTTGCTGGGCTCCTCAAAACCAGCTCAAAGCCCTAGGGACCTGTGGTTTTGGGTTTCACCTGCCCCTGCCCCCCAGGGAGCTTTGCTCCTAAGAGAGCAGTTGTGTGGAGAACAGAGAGCTCAGGAGAGTCAGTCTGCAAGAGAGCTCTTCAGGGTTTTGTTGGGAACTAAGTAGCACAGAACTGTTCTGACCATGGACAGCTAGCCTTGAGGGAAGGCCAGTCAGGTCAAGGTGACCCTGGCCACAAGCAGCCAGGGTCCATAGGTTTGTGGGAGACACTTGCCCCAGGAAATTCCTACACCCGCTTACATTCCTCTGATACACTGTATTTTGCTATGTCTGGAAAAAAACTTTGTGAAACTGCTTTCTTGCACGTAGCAATTATTTGCCCTTGGAATTAATGAACACGTCAGTCATGTATTGATAGACTTCTCAAAGTTGTAGGTGAACAGGTACAGGGAGAGCAGACCTTAGGAGTCCCTCCCTGAGCCTGCCTCACTCTATACTTTCATCTCTCTGTACTTTCACATTTTAATGCCTGCATCAACTTATCTCTGGTGCTCAGCAAGATGTTCCTCACAAGGACTGTGACCTTTCTCAGACCTTCCACAAAGGAGAGAGGAAGGAAGAAGGGGAAAGCTGATTCTGCTGCAGGGAGGGTTAGTCAATCCTATTCCGTCTTTGAAGTCACAAATGTGGAGGAGGCAGGATTAGTGCAGAGAAACAATCATCACCAAGTCAAGAAGGATTGGAATCTCTCTCCCAAGTAAGTATAAGAGGTATAGGTGTGTTTAATCAAATAGAAAGAAGCCTCAGGACACTATGGGGGGAAGAAACTTGAAAATGATACCCCAGGAAGCTGGACATGTACACAGACCAGGAGATTTAGTCGTTAAGGCTTGAAATTCTCTTATCTGAAGTGGCCCCGGTGGCTCGTGCCTGTATGCTTCAGCCTATGAAGCAGCTTGGGCTAGGGATCACAGTTCGAGTCCTGCTCTGGGCAACACAAGAGACCTAGTCCCAAAAAAAATAGCTGGGTGTGGTGGCGCATGCCTGTAATCTCAGCTACCTGGGAAGCTGAGGCTGGAGATCACTTAGTCCATGGTACCCCGGGCAACATGAGCCTGCGGTTCCATGGGGCAAAAATAGTGAGACCTAGTCTCAAAAAAAAAAAAAAATTCTCTTAGCTGAGAATTTGGAGACTACAGTAGGCTGAAGTGCGCATGCCCAAGCTCCATTGGTTGGACCAGAGCTGAAAGTCACAGAGAGATCTGGCAGGATGGGGGAAGTACAGTGGAGGAGACACTGCAGGTTTCTTAGTGGGATACTGAATGGGGTAGGGAGGAGAAGCTGGGAAGGAGAACTTCAAGGGCCAAGGTCAAGTACCTGTGGGCCAGAATCTTTTTTGTGAGGGCAAGTTTGACAGATAACAAATTTCCTTTTTTTTTTTTTCCAGACTAGGTCTTGCTACGTTGCCCAGGGTAGTCCCAATCCCATGACTCAAGTGATCCCCAACCTCAGCCTCCCAGGTAGGTAGGATTACAGGCTCCCACCATCGCACCCAACTGCTTTTTCAAGACCAGGTTTCACTATGTTGCCCAGGGTAGTCTTGAACCCGCGAACTCAACTGATCCGTGGCTTCTTGCCTACCAGCACTTGAATTACAGGTGTGTGCCACCATGCCTGGTGGTAGCAAATTTCTAATAACAATAACAATTTGAATCTGAACATCTTTTAAACAGAAATACATCCACCTATTGCTGTAGTCCTTACCTCTTCCAGGTTCACCCTGGAGAGGGTCAGTTCGTTTCTTTTTTTTTTTTTTTTGAGACTAGGTCTCACTATTTTTGCCCGTGGAACCCCAGGCTCTCGTTGCCCGGGGTACCACAGACTCAAGCAATCCCCAGCCTCAGCTTCCCAGGTAGCTGGGATTACAGGCGCGTACCACCACGCCCAGCTATTTTTTTGGAACTAGGTCTCACTACGGGCCCCAGGAGGGACTCGAACTGCGATCCCTAGCCCCGGCCGCTTCATAGGCTGAAGCTTACAGGCACGAGCCACTGTGCCCGGCCTAGTTCATTTCTTTTCTGTTTTTTGGAGACTAAGTCTCACTATGTTGCCCAGGATACCACAGACTCAAATTGCCTGGGGTACTACAGACTCACGCGATCCCCAGCTTCAGCCTCCCAGATAGCTGGGATTACAGGCACCCGCCATGGCGCTTGGCTGCTTTTTTGAGACTAGATCTCACTGTGTTGCCTGGGGTAATCTTAAACCTGCGAACTCAAGCGATCTCAAGCCTCTTGCCTCCCAGTGTTTGGATAATAGGCGCACGCTACCATGCCAGGCGGTTCAGTTCATTTCTACGCTCTTCCCCGGATGTTGCATTTTTGACCTTCCAGACATCTGCAGTATCACTTTTGGAGACCGACCCCAGTAGGAGAGGAAAGGGGAGACTCAGGCCCCTGTGGTCCCTCATTTTTCCTGGCTCAGCAAGGTGGGCTTGGCTGGTCCCTGGCTCGGCCCTTCTCTGGCCTGGCACGGTGGATCTGCCTGTAAGCTTCAGCCTATGAAGCGGCAGGGGCTAGGGATCGCGGTTCGAGTCCTGCTCAGGGCAACACAGCGAGACCTAGTCCCCAAAAATAGCTGGGCGTGGTGGTGCACACCTGTAATCCCAGCTACCTGGGAAGCCAAGGCTGGGGATTGCTTGAGTCTGTGGTACCCCAGGCAACGTAAGCCTGCAGTTCCATGGGCAAATCGCGAGACCTAGTCTCAAAAAAACCCAAAAAACCCCAAAAATCAGCCCTTCTCTGTAGCTGCTCCAAGTTAACAAACCTTCCACCAAATGAGTATTTGACATCCCAGGCACAAATGCCAACAGCGCCCTCTAGGTCTTGTGACCAACCGTTTCTTTATTCTTTATTCTTTATTTATTTATTTATTTTTTTGAAACTGGGTCTTGCTATTTTTGCCCGTGGAACCGCAGGCTCTCGTTGCCCGGGGTACCACAGACTCAAGCAACCCCCAGCCTCAGCTTCCCAGGTAGCTGGGATTACAGGCACACGTCACCACGCCCAGCTATTTTTTGGAACTAGGTCTTGCTACGGCACCAGGCGGGACTTGAACCGCGATCCCTAGCCCCGGCCACTTCATAGGCTGAAGCTTACAGGCACTAGCCACCGTGCCCGGCTTTCTTTCTTTCTTTCTTTTTTTTTTTTTTTTTTTTTTTTTTTTTTTTTTTTTTTTTTTTTTTTTTTTGTTTTAACCGTTTCTTTAAATGCTCTCTGGAGATGGGGCGGTAACCCTGAGCTCACAGGCTCCTCTTTGGGGAAGTAATTTTCACCCTTCCAGTTTCCTCCTGTCACAGAAACAGAAAGAGAGAAGCCAGTGATCTATGCTCTTTATTATAATATGTTCCCGAGCAAGGGAGAGGACAGAGGGGCTGTGCCAGGAGGGGCGGCCAGCAGAACAAAAAGCGAGGCGAGCTACCCGTCGGGGGACCTGGGAAAGTGTCCCCCATATCCTTCTTAATCTTTAGTGAAATAAACTCAGAGAGGAAGAGCTCTTGTAGGGTCACCTGAAAGGCTGGTTGGGACAAAATGGAAAATCTTTGCGTTGGGAAGGTGGGCATGGAGTTCTTGCTGCTGGAGTCAGCATGGCACCTGGGACCAGCAGAGACCGCAGAGCTGGCAGCAGCAAGGAGTACCCAGCTCCCTGGGCCAGAACAGGGAGCCAGGGGCCTGCAGCACATCTATCCCCACATGGTGATCTGTAGCCACTGAGGAAAGAGAAGCAGCAGATCAGAGATGGGGAGAGGGAAGGAAGGGGGGCTGGATGTCTGGGGACAGCAGGGGTGAGGTGGCTCCGTGGAGGGGGGCTGCCCGAAGAGTCCTTTCACATACCTGGTTCAGGTTCAAGTGAATACAGCCTGTATTTTGAGGGTCCATAGTTAGGAAGTAGGCTGTTTGGGGGAGGAGGCAAGGGGAGTGGGATGGAGAGAGAGTCAGTGGTCCGAAGACCCACTACCAGGCAGGCGTGGTTAGAAAGGGCACAAGAGGCTCATCCTTCCTGCGCCCAGCTAAGTTCTCGCTTGGCTCAGCAGGGAATTAATGACTCCCGTAAGCCTTGCTGTGAGCCAGGCCCTGGTCCAAGTGCTCTCCATAAACCAACATTTAATCTGCACCTCCGTCCTCTGAGGGCAGTACTATCATTATCCATGCTTTGTAGTCAAGGGAATGGAGGCAGAGGGAGAAAGTGACCTTCTCCAGGCACCAGGCCAGCATGTGGGGGAGCTGGGATGTGAACCCAGGGAATGATGGTGCTCTGGAGGGGATTGGTTCTGGAGCAGTGCTCCTCCTCTGGGTGTATGGAGAAAGGCCAGTGGTCCCTGCTGGGAAGGGGGGGCAGGTGCTTGGCTCACCAAACATGGCCTTCAGCCTCAGGAAACAACTGATGAAGTCGTCAAAATCCAAAATCATTTTGTCATTAGCATACCTGGCCACCAGCACCTGTATCACCTTGTTATTCAGCTTCATGCCTGGGAGAGGGAGAAGTACAGAGGGGAGAGTCCAACCCTCTGGCTGTTGCCTGCCCCTCCCTGCCCCAGCCCACTCCTGGCCCCTGGCCACCTGCTTTCTCAATTGCCAAGCGCAGCTCATAGGAGTTCAAGGTGCCTGAGTGGTCCTCGTCACACGATTTGAAGATGTCCTGCAGGGCCGTTAGCACGGCATGGTGGTTGGTATGATGAAATGCTTCAGCAGAGTTGACTCCCAAGAACCCGGGGGTGCCCTACCCTGACCCACCCTGAGCTATCAATATTCTTGTCATCCAGCAACGGTTAATTCAGACCCAGAAGGGAGCCTCTGGCCCCAAGCCTGGGTGCTCTGCATGCACCCTTTGTGCTGGCCTGAACAACGCTATTATTTTATTTATTTATTATTTTTTTTGAGACTAGGTCTCGCTATTTTTGCCCATGGAACCGCAGGCTCTTGTTGCTTGGGTTACCACAGACTCAAGCAATCCCCAGCCTCAACTTCCCAGGTAGCTGGGATGACAGGCGCGCGCCACCACGCTCAGCTATTTTTTTTTGGAACTAGGTCTCGCTACCGGCCCCAGGCGGGACTCGAACCATGATCCCAAGCCCCAGCCGCTTCATAGGCTGAAGCTTACAGGCACGAGCCACTGTGCCCGGCCTGGACGACGCTATTATTCAGTGTCTTAACCTGCTAGCACACCAGCACCTCAGCAGATCCCATCCTGTTTTGTGTGCACACGTTATGCTGGGGTATGTGCGTGTGTGTATATATGTGGGTATGTGCACGTGCTGGTGCTTGTCCTGTTGGGGGCTCCGCCTCTATTTTCATCCTTACTAGTCCCCGTTTATCTTGAGGACTTTCCTCTCTCACTCTCATAAATTGACCTTTTAATATTCTTTACCGTCCATTTCTTGATTTTTTTCCACAGGATCTGAAACTCCAGAAGCCCCAGTTTGCCAGAGCCATTTTTCTGGGGGGGGGGGGTCAAGGATATCAGAGGAGGGGTATAGGAGGGCATCTAGGGGCAGGGGTAGGGGGCTCACTGAATCAGGGAGTCCTGTGTCCTGTGTGTTAGCTATGATTAACAGCCCAAGGCATTGGCACCTTTTGCTCCCGAGTCTAATCCCCCACCAGGAAGATGGCTGGCCAGGGAGGGTGCCACTTCAGGACCAGGCTTGGGGGTGGAAGGCAGGGGTGGGGACGTTGGATGGGGTTGCCCACTGCACAGGAAGATACATCCATGAGGTTGACCATACAGCGGCACAGGTCCAGGCCGAAGCCCTTGGACTTGAGGACTTTGACTGGGAAGGAAGAGTAGAAGAGGCAGAGTGAGCAGGGTTTTGCAGAGGTCACTGTGGGGGTTCAAGTGGGGCACAGGCAGTGGGGGAATGGCTGTGAGTGAGGAGTGGAAGACTCACGTCTTGAGGCCATCTTGTTGAGCAGCTTTTGTAGCTGAAGCATGCCTATCTCCTGGTCCTAGGAAGGGAAACTGTAAACCCCTGCTCTGGCCTCTGGCCCCCATCTGCTTCCACTCAGGCCATGTCCCTAACACCCAGTCTCTCACCTGTCCTCCAGCCACTATCTCATATAAGTGTTTCACGTCTGGGTCTATGTTATCCATCGAGATGGTCTCCTGGAGGGCAAAAGGTGGGGAAGGGACCCAGAAACTTCCTTCACACACCCTTGGCCCCATGCTCCTTTAGGCCCCCCACCTCCACAGCTTCGCTACCTCTTGGAGTTGTTCAGCATAGTTGGTTTCATCCAGTTCCCTGGGCAAAAGGGAAGGAAGGCCGCAGAGATTACCAGAGATTACCAGGGGTCAGGGAGATGAGGTTTCAGATGGGTGGCCAGGGAAGTCATGTCATGCATGAAGCAGTATGGCATGGGTTCCATACTGGGATTGGGGGTCTAGTTCTGGCTCTGATACTAACTGGTACTTTCCCTCTGCAGGTCTCAGTTTCCCTGACCGTAAAACAGGAATGGAGTTGGGGAGGTTGATAGCCGCTCCCTGAGCTTGGCACCTGAGATCTTTTGGGCAGGGGCCCTCAGAGCAGGGCAGTGGGGTTCCTCACCAGGACTCGCTGTGCTTCTCTGTGAAGACCCGGAGCAGGAAGTCGGCGTCCTTGTGGGGCTCAAAGGTGGAGGGAATGATGATATATTCCCCTGGTGGCAGCCGGAAATGGCTGCTTACCTCCCGCGAGTTGGTGAAGATCTCTGAGAAGCCATGGTCCTGGTACTTCTCAAAGAAGTCTTTCTTCAAATGGGTATCCTGGATTCTCTGAAACTATAGGCGCCCTGGGGCTGGGTACAGGGGTGGCGCGGGAGGGCAGGGAGAGGGGAAGCCCCAAGGTGAAGACTAGCTGGACCGAGCTACAGGGAGGCATTGCCAAACTGGCAGGCAACCCTGGTAGGGAATTCTTCCTTCCTTGACTCCCACCCAGGGACTGAGGAAGTTGTACTACTAGCTCAGCGGTCCCCGGAGTCCTTCATATCCTTCCCCTTGCCCAACCACATGTAGCCAGAGCTGGGATGGGTGCCTGTTCAGATTCATCTCCACGTCTTCTGTACCTCCTTCGGGACCTGGGCAAGGAAGAGAGCAGAAGGGCAGATCCCCCCCATGGTGAGAAGGTGCAGGCCTGCGAAAGTCAAGTGGGTTGTGTGTGTATTGGGGGGAGGTGACAGCAGGGCCTAGACACTGGAAATGGGGTGAAGTGTGTACTCTTGATAGGTAAAAGTCCCTATCAGCTGATAAGGAAGGAAGCAAGGGAGGGAAGGACAGGGGTTGGGGGTGAGGGAAAACGAGAGAGGAAAGAACTGGGCCAGAATGACATCCTTTTTGCAAGGACCTTAAGATTTAAGACTTAATCTAGTTGCAGTTTCAGCTTTCCCCCCTGACCAGTCTCCCTTACTATTATGATTTTTTAAAACTTTATTTTATTTTGTTTTATTTTTTTGAGACTAGGTCTCGCTATTTTTGCCCATGGAACCTCAGGCTCACGTTGCCTGGGGTACCATAGACTCAAGCAATCCCCAGCCTCAGCTTCCCAGGTAGTTGGGATTACAGGCACACACCACCAAGCCTAGCTATTTTTTTGGAACTAGGTCTCGCTACAGGTCCTAGGCAGGACTCGAACCGCGATCCCTAGCCCCGGCTGCTTCATAGAATAAAGCTTACAGGCACGAGCCACCGTGCCTGGCATGATTTTTTTTTTAAGGGAAATTTAAACTAATCAACCTGGAATTTCCTGGTCAGTACTAGTGAGGTCATCTACATGATGTGGCCCCTGCCTTCCCTTAAAGGAAGTTGGCTTTGTCTGAAATAATCTTCATTTCTTTAGCTAATAGCCTTGTCCCATTCTGTCTGTAAAAACCTCCCACTTTGTACAATCTATTGCCGTGTCTTTCTACTTGCTAGGTGGGATGCTGCCCAATTCAAAAATCATTTAATAAAGCCAATTAGATCTTTAAAATAACCTCAGCTGGATTTGTGATATTTAGCACTAGTGAACCCCAGGAGACTGGACTGGGGCCTGGCGCACAGCGGGTACTCCACAAATACTTGGCTATGTAAGTGAATGAACAAACATCCTTTCCTAGGATTCTGCAAAGAGCCTGGTTTGGGAAACACTTGACCTCTGGAGTCAATTTTCTTTTCTTTTTTTTTTTGAGACAACTTCTCGCTATTTTTGCCTGTGGAACTGCAGGCTCATGTTGCCTGGGGTGCCACAGACTCAAGCAATCCCCAGCCTCAGCTTCCCAGGTAGCTGGGATTACAGGTGCACATGACCACGCCCAGCTGTTTTTTTGGGACTAGGTCTCGATATTTTGCCCTGAGTGGGACTCGAACCACGATCCTGCCGTGGCTTCCTAGGCTGCCGCTTACAGGCATGCGCCACCATGCCAGGCCCCCTGGAGTCAATGTTTTTGGTGGGGTTTGGTGGGGGACTGTGGGTTTGTGGAGCTGTCTTGGGGTGTCTGGGAGTTGGGACACCCTTGCATGTGTGAGCTTGAACAAGTGACCTCAGGTCTCTGGCTGTCAATCTCCTTCCTCTTCCTTCAAGGCATTACTGCTCATAAGGCTTTTGAACAATGCCTGGCACAAAGAAGTGCTTTCAAAATGTCAAGACTGAAAACACTGGGAGACAAAACAGCCAGTCCTGCCTCAAAAGCACAATGAACCTTCCAGAAAGAGGCAAGGCTGTGGAGCCCACTGGAGTGCATCCAACTCCTGGCTGGGCTCTGGGGCTGAGACCAGGGGAGGGGACAAAAGTGGCCTGGACCCCCACCGAGTAGATGACAAAGCCAATGGTCTGCAGCTCGCCTCCATGGGGCCGTGCCCGCCGCCAGTTCTTCTGCATCAGGGCCACCAGGCAGGTGCAGACAGCTTCACTGTTGTCCCCAGGGTCGTCGTCCTCCTCAGGAAGGGAGATCTTAAACTGGGGGTTGGTCCAGAAAGTGTCTGTGGAGGAAGTAGGTGAGGATGCCCTTCTCAGGGTGACTGGCATCCCAACCATAGATCTGCCTTCTTCTAGGTGCCCAGGATCTGAGGGGACCCTGACCTTGTTGTGGGCCCTCATCCCTGTGACTCTGGGCTTTCAGGCTCACTCCTGTGGGGAGTCATGACCGACCCCTCTCTCCACCCCGAGCCCCTCACCCACCAAGGTGGTTCCTGCAGCCCCCAGCAGTGCTGCCCCGCCGCCAGCTGCCCTCGTAGAAGGTGGTGTGCCAAGAGCTCTTGTTCTCAGAAAGCGCGTCTGGCATCAGGTTGCAGATCTCCAGCAAGGAGAAGTTGCCCAGAAAGTCTTCGTAGGACATCCTACGGTGTGGCAAGTAGAGCCCATCAGTGGGCTGTCTTCACCCTTGACCTTCCAACCTCTCCATTAAAGGCACAAGTGGGAGGGTGGCAGGGAAGGGGAAAGGGTGGATGTGGAGGCAGAAGCAAATCCATCCCAAGCCACACTGACCAGAATTCCCCGTCTTCCTTCCTGTGTAGCAGCTGCTTCTGGATTTCTGGGGCCAGCTCTTCCCACTCCCTGGCACTGGAGCAGAGGTCGGCAGTGGAGGAAGGGGGGGGGCATCAGGAGGCACCTCCTTCCTCCCCAAAGGACTCTTACTTTCCCCCCACCCCCTCAGGATTGGGAGTCCTGCTTTAGATGGAAACTAAAAGGGAGGGGCTTGCCCTAGTGTGCAGGCAATGGGCTGTTGGTTTGGGTTCCACAGTGGCCTGGCTTTGCTGGTGGGTACGTGGTACCCCCTGCCTCCTCCTCAAGACTGGTTCAGGGGCACCTACTTGTCACTCCAGGCTCCATTCCACTCAACTCTGCCCCAGGGATTCCGGACTCGAATCAATGTTACCCTGTTGCCTTTGTAGGAGACCTGGGTGGGGAAGACGAGAGGTCAAGGGCATAGGGTCAGGGGGAGGTTCCCCACCCCTCTGGGTGGGGTACAGTCGTTGCTTACATCATGAAGTCCAGTCACAGAGTAAGCGTGTCCTTTCACCAGCATCCTTTGGGTCATGGACTCCAACTCACTCTCATCAGAGATCTATACCACAGAGAAGAGGGAGAGGAACTCGGGGTCTTGTCAGAGGAAGGGAAGCAATCGAAGAAAGGGGTGACCTCTCTAGGTGTGTGATTATTTCTTAATTCAGATTGACATTTTCAAGTAATTGCAGATTCCCAGGCAGTTGTCAGAAGTAGTACAGAGGGACCCCACCCAGGACATACCCAGAGACCCACGTAGAGACAGCCTGCCACTGACTGCAGCACAGTACCCGAGCAGGCTGTTGATGTGATCTGTCAATCTTATGCAGACTTCCCCACTTTTACCGAAACTCATTTTTGTGTGTGTTGTGCAATTTTATCACTTGCAGTTTCATGTCTCTACCATCAAGGTCACGTACAGAACTTTTCTATCACAACAACACCCGTTGCCATGGGTAACCACACTGCCCTCTTCCCGAACCTCCTGCGGCCACTAATCTGTTCTCCATTTAAAAAGTCTTGTCTTTTTAAGACTGTCATATTAATAGAATCATACAATAGGGAACCTTTTTAAGTTCTTCCCCCCCTCCCCCATTTGGTATAATCTCCCTTCGATTCATCGCAAGTTGTTGCGTGCATCAGAGCTCGGTTCTTTTTACCACTGAGTGGTTGCCCAGGCCATGTGTGTAGAGCTGCCCACCCATGGAAGGACCTTTAGATTTTTTTCCTGGTTATTGTGAACGAGGCTGCCGTGAACATCTGTGCACACACTTTCGTGTGGATGGAAGCATTTATTTCTCTGGGCTAAATGCCCAAGAATATACTGCTGGGTCACACAGCAGCACTCAGGAGCCATTTATTTGTTTGAACAAATATTTATTGGGTATCTATGGTGATCCAAGAACCATCCTAAGTCTCAGGATCCAGCAAAGATTGACACCAATAAGGCCGGGCACAGTGGCTCATGCCTGTAAGCTTCAGCCTATGAAGCGGCCGGGGCTAGGGATCGCAGTTCGAGTCCCACCTGGGGCCCGTAGCGAGACCTAGTTCCAAAAAAACAGCTTGGCTTGGTGGTACACGCCTGTCATCCCAGCTACCTGGGAAGCTGAGGCTGGGGATTGCTTGAGTCTGTGGTACCCTGGGCAACGAGAGCCTGCGGTTCCACAGGCAAAATAGGCAAAAATAGCGAGACCTAGTCTAAAAAGAAAAAAAAGAAAAAAAATGATTGACACCAATAAAGGCACTACCCCCAATGGAATGTGGAAACCATCTGGAGCAGATAGGCTATGAATAAATACACAGATAAGACAGCTTCAGATCTTGATAAATGTTCGAGATAAATCAAAACTTATGTAGTCGTTAACTGGGGGTAGGAACAACTAATTTAGATTGGGAGGCAAGAAATATTAGCCTGAGAAAGAAACATCAAAGAGGAAATGTGAATGAGAACGAGCTAGTTATGCCGGTGTTTGGGAAAGACCCTCCGAAGTGAAAAGTACAGCAGATGCAAAGCCCCAGAGGCAGGACTGTGCGGCTTACTTCGATGGAGCAGCCCATGAGGGAACACCGTTCTATGGCTTTCCTTAATATCCTCTTCAGGTTTGGAGGGGGATTTTGGAGTTCCACACTCTGGGTCACGCCCCCAGTGAAGTCCTCAAAACCCTCCACTGTGTTGCCCCCTGACAGAGCTTCATAGGATCCACTTAACCTTTGGGTAGAAAGAGAAGGAAGTGTTTGGGCTCTGGGATGGAGACATGGGCTTGGACATGAGGCGAGGGAGATGCCCTATTATTCCCCAACCTGCCTCTTCCTCTGAGCCCTGCTGTCCTTGGAGCTGCCAACTGTCAGAGCAGGCTGGGAGGTAAGCCCAATTCCTTGGCTCAGGGGACTCACTTGGCATATGCCTTCTCCAGCAGGGCACTCCAGAACTCAGAGCGTTCCACTGAGTGCACAAACACCAGCTTGCCATTCTTTGTGGGCAGTCGGTCATCCACCACC
>PVHY01021473.1:13389-23925 GCA_004024945.1 Uropsilus gracilis
ACACACACACACACACACACACACACACACACACACACACACACACACACACACACACACACACACACTGAGGCATACAGTCCTTAAGAACTCAATTCATGAGCGCCTCCTGGTGGCTAGAATCAGAAATCAGAAACATGCTAGAACACTCAGAATGACTAAGAGAAAGACAATGAAAAGTCTGAGATTCTCACTACCCACTTCCCACCCTAGTCCTTGCAATATTCAGGTTCTGTCCCATAGTCTCCAGGGAAACCCCGCCTTTTGACATTGGCTAGGCTTGGGATTTCTTAGATATTAAAACTTCTTGTGATTTTTTTTTTTGAGACTAGGTCTCGCTATTTTTGCCCGTGGAACCGCAGGCTCACGTTGCCCGGGGTACCACGGACTCAAGCAATCCCCAGCCTCAGCTTCCCAGGTAGCTGGGATTACAGGCGCGCGCCACCACGCCCAGCTATTTTTTTGGAACTAGGTCTCGCTACGGGACCCAGGCGGGACTCAAACTGCGATCCCTAGCCCCGGTCGCTTCATAGGCTGAAGCTTACAGGCACGAGCCACCGTGCCCGGCCCGTTGTGATTCATATATATATTTTGTGATTCTTAAATATATTTTATGGCATAAGGAATTTGTCCGCATGTTGCTAAATTTAAAGAGTAGATTACATATTATGTGACACAGATTCCCAATGTCACTCACATATATTCACACACATAAACAAATGTGGGTGTATATGCATGTATCTACTGAGAAAGGAGAGGAAGAAGGAAGTGACAGGACACAAACTGATAATGAATCTTTTGGTGGGGGGGGATTAAAAAATTAGCTTACATGATTTCTTTAGTGAGCAGCTACTTCTCTGATAATTAGCAAAACCCTACCCTAATGAATGCCATTTTTCAAAAAGGAAGTGAGAAAAGGTAAACTCCAAAGCACATTTTAATTCTCTTTGACACACATACATGCCACAAAAAAACAATTTTCAAATCACCCTCACCTGAAAATGGAAGATGCCAGCATAGTTTTTCTTGAAACTCTGCCCCTTGGGTATCACACGGTACAGCAGTCTCGGGTATGTGGTTAGGGCTCCGATGGCAGCCAGCAGCCAGCAGTCCCCTAGAGAGGCAGGTTGACCCCTTATACACCAGCACATGGGCACCAGAATCCATACCCCAGAGGAGCAGGTACTGATCCTTTCAGATCTCTGCTGCCTAACCCCAACCTCCCACTAAAGATGCTCAGAGAAGTAGCTGGTAGGGAGAAATGGTAGAATGAACTGACTGGGGTGGGGGGGTTGGTTGAACTTCTTGCGTCTCTGTAGAGAGAAACTAGTGTCAGATACTTGTGTTTGGGATTTCAGGAATTTTTGGCTTTGCTCTTGTTCCTCACTCTGGGGCTTGCTTTTGTTTAAGAAAAAGTCAATCTCAACCATGATCTTCCATTCCTAGAACAAATTCCAGTCACTTTCTCCCACAGCCTCCCTCTCCTAACCCCACCCCCCACCCCCCATGATCATAAGTGTAGTCATCATCATGACCCTAAGACATCTCTTCCTGGTATCACTGCATAATATCTGAGACCCAAGGAGCTCTGCATCTTAGCTGGGTCCCTGGGGCAGGTGGTCATGGGACACAGTGGCAGTCTCCCCAGTCTAAGGTCCTCCTGGGTCTCTCAGACCTCATTAGATGTCCTCAGTCCTTGCTCCCACAAGACAGCATGGCATACACTGTGGGAGTATTCTCGGTCAGGCTGAGACTGGGTTCACCAGGAAAGCCTTGATCTCCTTGGAATGAGGCAGTGAGGGTGGGAAAGGGAGGTTAAGGACACTCCAATCCACCAACAGGATGCCTAAGGAGAAGCCATTTCTTTTTCCTCCAGTTCAGTGAGCTGCAGTGGCAGCTACAGGGTCAGAGGTCTCCTTGGCCTCTGCCCTGCTTCTCACGGGACAGAATTTAGGCCCAGAAGAAACCCACTCTGGCCTTTTCTCTAAAACTGCAATAAAAGGTTTGGAGGAAGCAGTGGGCCAGGACCAGGCTTAGGGAGGAAGCTGTCTTGAGGCTGTCTGCAGGAGAGGGGCCTGAGACCCAGAGCTCCTTTGCCCCCATTGAGAACATTCTAGCACCAATCTTTTCCTCAAGGGGTGAAATTTGACTCCGCTTCACTTTAGCAAGGGCCAGATTAAGGCTCGCATTTAACAAATAGAAGGGTGAGGTTAGGGTGTGTTCTCTTGAGACTGTGAGAGGGTAATCCCCAGGAAAAGGGGAGGTTGCAGATTCCCGGCCCCACCCTGAGGAAGGGTGGAGCTGGGCCGGGAGGAGAAGCTAGAGAAAACCCAGGAGAAGGAAAGAAATGGGGAGACTTGGAGGCACATAGAGCAGAGATGATGTGAAGAAGCACTTGCTTCTCAGTCTTGTACTTGTAGCAAGGACTTGGGAGATGTGGAAGGAAACACTTGAGACAGAAATGTGGGTGGGAGACCTGTGGGGAGGCTGCTTTTATCTTGACTTGAGTTTTGATTTTGCTCCTTTCTTTCCTAATTTGTCTTGCCCCTCTGCCCCTTTGATAGGGTGTGCCCCCCTCCCTCCTGTTTAAGATTGCAGATTTCAAGGACAGGTAATGTTAAAATGGGAGAATGACCTTAGCTGGAATTTCCCTTCAGGGAGATGCAGGGGGAAGAAAGAAGTGAAATAGTCAAGGTGAAACAGATTTCCTGGAAGGCGGGAAATCAGGGTATATAAAGGGTGTGCAAACAAAGAGAAGGATTCGATTCAGGATTCGAGATTCGATTGGATTGGGATTCCAATATGGAGATGGGATAGAAAGGTTCAGTGGAGGAGAGATGGGAATCGGCCATCTTGTAAAGATGTGAGCCATGTGAGCTTGGCCATGTGGCCACCGAGGGCCTGCAACCCTTGGCTGGCCCAGGCTGGCAGCATGTGTGCTGAAAGCAGTTAAGGAGTTTGCAGATTTGAACTCCATGTTGGAGTTTGTTTTGCTGAGTTTGATTTATGTCTGAAAGAGGCCGTGCAAAAGTTAGGCCTGAGAAGAAAGTGAACTTTGCTGGTTTGGCACCATGGAGTTCCTGCTACCTGAAGGTGACAAGGAGAGGACAGCGTGGAAGACAAGGAGGAGCATTCAAAGGAACAAGTCTTCAAGCGTCTGGAGATGGACTCTGTCTGGACATTGGTGAAATAATCAGGACTGAGAGACTGAGGATTTTGGGGCAATCTGGGAAAGGACTTTGGACAATGCTGAGAAAGGTTTTGGACAATGTTAAAGTAATCTGAGTCTGACATGTTTCTTTTGTAGTTATTAGGATAATTAGAAATCACTTTGTTAAAAATAAATTAGTCTGCACTGCACTGATAGTCTTGCATTGGTTTGGTATTTTGGTTGAGAAGGCTGGGGATGGTGGTAAGAACCCACGAGTGGAAAGTTTAAACTGTGTTTTAAAGTTTTTCTTTTCTGCAGTTTTTGGAGCTGAAAGCAGAGAGCAGCTGGCTGACTTTTGCATATCAATGGTAAAGGTGATCAGTAAAAATGCTAATAAAGAGTGTGTAGCCTGCTTTGTAGAGAGAAGCAAGCAGATAGCTGTATCCAGTTAAGGTTAAAGGTAATTGCAAAGGAACTGCTTTGTAGAGAGAAGCAGGCAGATAGCTGTATCCAGTTAAAAGTTGAAGTCAGAAAGTCTTCAATTATACCCTGTTTCACCTTTCCTATCAGACCCCACCAGAAGGTGCTTTAGACTTTTGGCAAGCTTTGGGGCCTCAGTGCCCTAATTTGAGCCAATATTGTTTGGCTGGTCATTTACCCACGAGGGGGTGGGGAGCTTCATGGAGGAAACTTTTAGACTATATTCCTTCTCTTCTATCTATTGTACACTAATTTTTTTATTTTTTTGAGACTAGGTCTCGCTATTTTTGCCCATGGAACCGCAGGCTCTCGTTGCCCGGTGTACCACAGACTCAAGCAATCCCCAGCCTCAGCTTCCCAGGAGCTGGGATTACAGGCGCACGCCACCACGCCCAGCTGTTTTTTTGGAACTAGGTCTCGCTATGGGCCCCAGACGGGACTCGAATGGCGATTCCTAGCCCCACTGTGCCCAGCTAAAAGACACTCTGTTGTTCCCTCCTCAGGCCTCTTTTCCTTTCCCCACTTACCAAGGACCCCTTGACAGATGTCTGTTGGGCTGACTTCATCCACAATAAATTCAGGATTGCTTGTGATTTGCTGCGGGGAAGGAATAAAGGTTTCAGGGGGCCTAGACTACCCCCTCCCGCCTGGGGAATCATGTCCACCTCGAAGTTCTAGGGGAAACCACGGACAGGAGCAGGGGACAGCAGGGCATGTACAAGGTCAGCGTGGCATAACTGTAGGCTGTGGTGGCAAAGGTCACTGACTTCCCCAGGGGTTATCTGAGAGGCTCTGCTTAGGACTGTCCGGAACTGTCCCAGGCCTGAGAGAGCACAGCGCCAGAGCCAGGAAAGGGGATTGAAGATGAGCAAAACCTCTGGGCCCCTCCACCCTCATGACACCACGCCTCCCCTCCCAGTGCCTACATTGGGCCGCTGCCAGGAGATATTCTGCACGTTTTTGGAGTTGGGGCCCAGATCCTTGAAGCCCAGTGAACTGGGTTCGGCAGGGAATAAGGGGTCCTCAAACAGTTCCCCTCTCTTCAGGCAGGCTGCCCGCAGATCCTCAAAACTCTGGTTATTGTAGTTCTGGGCGTTGTGGTGTTGGCCCATGCCTTTGGCCTTGAGTCGAGTGTGGCTTATGTGAGCTGCTATGCCTGTGCCATTGAAAACGGCCTCTGCTTCATAATAAAAAGACAGAGCACTCAATTAAAAATTGAACAAAGGACCCGATTAGGTATTTCTCTGGAAAAGACATACACACAACCAGTGATAACATGAAAAACATTCCTCAGTATCATTCATCTCTAGGGAGCACGAATCAAGTGTTCAGTGTAATATTACTTCACCCCTCTAGGATGGCTGTCATGAGAAAGAATGGAAAGTAGCAGGACCTGGTGAGGATGTTTTGAAACAGGAACCCTTACACACTTTAGTGACTGTCAATGTACAAGGGGACAGTGGCAATGTTCAAGGGGACAGTCACTTTGGAGAGCAGTCTGGTGGTTCCTCAAACAGTTCTGCTTTGAGAAACCCCATGACCAGTGATTCCACCTCTGGGTCGGCAGCCAGGAGAAATGACAACATGGATCTGTGCAACACCTCACAGATGTGCCCACAGCAGTATTATTCACAGCAGCTAAGAGATGGGCGTAGGGACTCCAGTCCGACAACAATGGCCAAATGAAGTGAGGCATACACACGATAGGGTGTTACTCAACAAAGTGCACGAACCCTGAAAACATCACCATCACGCTAAGTGGAGAAGGCAGCCACAAAGCAACACCTATTATAAGAATTCTTTGATATTAAATGGCCCAAATCAGCCAATTTACATAGAGACAGAAAGATTAGTGGTTGCCCAGGACTGGGGGATGGAAAACGGGAAGTGATCAGCTAAAGGTGCATGTAGAATTTCTTTCAGGGGATCATGGATGTGCTCTAAATCAGCAGTGGTGATGGATGCATGACCCTGAGTGTACTAGAAGTCCCAGAACTGTACATTTCAGTGGATGAGTTGTATGGTATGTGGCTTCTGCCTCAGTAAATATGCTTTAAAAATGAGAGGAACTGATGGAGCTTGGAGGGCAGGGCAGAGAGAAAGGGGCTAATGAGGAGCAGGGAATCAGGGTATGGCCCATGGGGTCTGGTGGGTAAGTCTCTGACAGATTCTGAGTCAGTCCAACAGCTGGGAACCAGTTCACACCTCCTCCCCCAGAGGGATGGCAGCCTGCTCACATCCCTTCCTCAGTACACCCAGACTGTCCTAGGTCACCAGCAGTGCAGGGGAGAGAAGCATGGGAGAAGAGTGTGGAGGAGGAGGAAGAGGGAAGACCACAGGGCTGGCTCAACTTCAAATCTCCACGTGCACCCTGGGGTCACCTGGCCTCCCCACATTCTCAGCTGACTCTAGAATAAGGAAGTGCTTAGGGGGTAGGGGAAGAGGATGTGGTGTAAGTGCAACAGAACCCAGTTGCAGCTGGGGTGTGAGAAGAATCCGGAGTAAAGAAAAGAAGGAGGTAACAGAAAGGCCTCAGGAGGGCTATGGGTTGTCTAGAGGGGACCTGCATGCATCCCATGCAGGGGTGAGTTCTTCAGAGGGAAAAGCAAAGGGTCTCATTCTTCCTCCCCTGAGTTGACAGGACAAATTGTACCAGCAGAGCCCTCGCTCCACAAGCCCTCCCACTGAGGAGAGGCACCTCCCTCAGGATGAAGGTCACAAACCTCCACTAGCATCAGAATCGCACAGCTGCACCTCAACCTGACCTTGGGCGAGCTGCCCTCTTCTGGTAGCCTGGGGTATTGCAAGACACCTCCAGTCCCCACTCAGTGCTGCCCCCTCGGGGAAGCCTTCGGGCATTGCCCGAGCAGTGTTGGGGCCGCGTTAGTGGGCTAGTTCTTACGGCACCCGCCACCGTCTGCCTCCTTAGCGACGCGTCTCCAGACGGGGGGGTGAGCTCTCAAGGTTGGAGGCGGGAGCTCCCGGCCCCACTGGCGTCCTTCTGTCTCATTCAGCGCCCGCCTGATGGGCAGTGCCGGGCAGGACTCAGCAATACTCTGTAAGTGGGTGACTGCCTTGCCATCCACAGGCGTCATTGTTATCTTTGTTTTCTCTCTGCCCCCACCCCCTGTCCACGCCAGCCCCTCCCTGTTGGATTATATAGTTTATTGTTTGCCTCACTCATTGGAATGGAAGCTGTGGCCACGAGGGCAGGGAGCTTTGTCTGGTTTTTTTGGTTGCCTTTCCCTGCTGTTGCATTGAGCACACAATAGGTGCTCAATAAATGTATGGAACAATGTTCCCTGGCTGCTCCTGGGAGTTTCTCAGGTGTCCCCACAGGAAGGGGGGCCTGTGAAAGAGTAGATGACTGTTGCTCACCCCTGGGGCCCTCTGTTCTGTTGGCGACAGTCTCCAGCAGGACCCACCTTGGAGTCAGAGCCACTGAAGGAGACCTGGCCTTGCCCAAAGGCCACACCTGGGCTGGGCACCCAAAGAACTTAGCTTGGACTGGAGAAGACAGAGTGTTGGTGGGGAATGGGCGAGGTCCCAGCTACAACTTGAAGGCCTCTCTGCGGTCCCCTTGGGGTCTCTGGAGCTTGGAGGTCCCTGCCTCCACTGGCTGTCAGGATTGGGATGAATTGACTCCTTCCATGGAGCCAGAACTTATCAGAAGATATTAGGAACCATCTCGTGTTACATAATAATAGTTCTGGCTATTGTTTGTCAGTGTGATGGCAGTGTTTGAGGATGCAGTACCTGCCCGGTATGCTTCTCCACACTACACGCACTCACACATCACAACAGTGTCCGTTATTATTATCATCCTGCCTCTGCCACAGAGAGATCAACAGTCACAGAGGCTGAACTTTCTTGAGGCAGCGCCCCTAGTGGTCAGCAGAGGCTATGGCACCTGAACGGGCTGTTGGGGGCTGGGACTCAGTACACCTACTGCCTGGCTGGGAGGGAGTCTCCTGGAAGGGGGGAGCCCATGCTGGAGAGAAAGGTAAGTGGTGAGCAGGCCTGGGTTCTGGGTGGTCTCAAGCCATTTTCCTTAAGGAGGGGTGAATTAAATATGAATAAGGTGTTGGGAAAAGGGTCAGAACGAAACTTTTTCCTCTTCAGTGGTGTTAATAGCCTGAACTGCAGAAAGCCAGAAGGGGTAGCTGCTGTGTGATGCTGGGTAAGTTGCTTTACATCTCTGAGCCTAGGTTTCTTTACCTGTATGGAGTCTGCTATATCTTTCAGGTGTTTCAGGATAATGATACACAATAGGTGAAAGGCTGCATCCTGCTGGGAAAATGCTAACTGCCTTCTTCCCACTGACCTGACTGCCCTGTGAGTATGTACAGAGCCCCTGCTAGGGTTAGAGCCTGACACTGCCTCCTCCACAGCACTGAACGGTCATGAGGATAGCAGCAAACATGAACTCGTCACAGGGGGCCATTTGTGGCTTGTCTGTGTCTGCTTTGCCTTGGAGCTTCTCCTAGAAATGGAAGAGAAAACTCCCTGCTCCCTTAGACAGGGGCACAATGAATAAAGGTGTGTGTGTGTGTGTGTGTGTTTAGAGGAGGATAAGTGGCATATTTTCTGCTCAAATTGCCAGGGGAAGAATGTGAAGGCGCACTTACACACACACACACACACACACACACACGCACGCACACACACTTTCTCTCTCACCACCATAGTAATCAAAAAAAATGTCTTTAGAGAGGTACCAGCTAGAGGCATGCACCAGCTGAACAGATAGATAAATGGACAGACAAGAGCAGGATGCTGGAAGCATAAGCAGAGGCCTGAGCAATATATTGAAAGGAGGCCTGTGTGGTGAGGAAGCTTTTTGCCCTGGGCTTGCATCCTGTCTCCCAGGGGTGATTACTCGCCTTTGAGGGTGGGAGTGGCAATTCCACCATCAGTCTGGGCACCTGTAGATTTAAAGACAGCGTAATTTCCAGAACTAGAAGGAAATGAAGATGTTGTCTAGACTCAACTTTGAAACAACAAGGGCTGGGTTTAGGGTCACCTCCTAGGACTCAGCCTACAACATTCAGGCTGATGGTGAGGGGCTGGGAGGCTGGGCTCTGGACTGGGTGCCTTGCTTGGCAGAAGGCCTTCTGGGCTGGGTGAGGAGCAGGGCTGAGTCTTATACAACTGGCTGAGGTTGGCTGCCCTTGATCACTTACCTCCCACCCCCCAGAAAGGGTCAGTTCTGTCCAGATCCCCCCCAGCCATCTTCCCCAGGTCTTGAGGCAAGGTCAGGTCTGCCTGTGTAGGCCTGGCCTGCTACTGCAGCCTTCCCAGGGTCTGATCTTTCTATACCAGAGACCTCTTTTTTTCGCTGGCGATAGTTCGCCGTGTACCCTGTTTTGTTTCTCTAAGAGTCGCTGAGGCTTCTCTCACATGTGCCTGTCTTCTCCTGGACTCCAGCCAGCAGAGACAGAGAGATATGGCTGCTGCGAGTCTCATAGCTAGTGGCCTGTTCCTTTCCAAACTGTCCCTGGAAGAGACGTCGCTCCTACTGCTGGGGAGCATCCAGTCTGATGGAGATGTGACCCTCAAGGGCATAAGACCCCGTCCCTGGGGGGACACCCTAGTCTGCAGAGATCCAGGAGTGGGGCAAGCCCAGCATGCCTACCTTCAGAGGACAGCTTTCTGGTGGCATACATGGTGCTTGACAGTTGAAGGTTGTGGGGGAGAGTCCCCACCCCCCCCACCCAGAATACTCCGATTGCAGTGGAATTCTTGGACCAGTGGCACATTTAACAGCTGCCTTTCTGGTCTCTCCTGCCTCCCATTTGTCCTCTTCCCCTGAAACTCCAGACTGGTACTGTCAGTAACAGTCCTTTTCCATCTGCCTGGTTTCCATCCATTGCCTGAGGGCCATCTCCCAGAGGGCATGGGACACCAGCATCCTGCCTAGGGAACCTCTAGCAGGTGGGCTGTCCTCCCTGTGTCATCTGGTCAGAATAGGTCCAAATCCCTCTCCTCAGCACCAGGCTTCTAAGAAGAGGTTGTCCCTCATACCTCAGCTTCATCTTTTTACCCCCAGAACTTCCTCATTGCCAAAAGCTACTTTCCCATGGACACAGGGCTCTGTGTGTGTCTGTGCCTGCACGTGACTGTCTCCTCTGGGGCTCTTTCCTCCTCTCAGAAGGATACCGGCCCCTTGGGTCACTGGTCTGCCCACCCCAGCATGATCTCATCCCAACCAGCCACTTCCCCAGTGTCCCCATTTCCAGATAAGTTCATATTCTGAGACACTGGGGGTTAGGATGTCAACGTATATTTTGTGGGGGACACGGCCCAGCCCATAATACTCTCCTTTGCATGGTCAAGGCCACTGGTTTGTCCAGGGAAATGGGTGGATCCTAAGCTGGAAGTCCAGCTGACCTATAGGAGAGTTCCCTTAAGTTATCTGATCACTGAGGACCAGGATGTTGAGGTTGTCCAGGAGCCCTTCAGTCCTGCCTAGTGGTGTCTTGGGGACAGAGTAAGGGCTCAGGTTGAAACTGGGTGGCCCTAACCCCCCCCACTCCAGGTGGTAGCATTTAACAAACTACTCTGCTCCCATTGGCGGGTGGCAGTTTAAAAAGGAGGAGAGCAGAAACTGAGGAAGTGGAAGTTGGAGGAGCACCGTCCCAGGGAGAAGCCGCGAGAGAGAAAAGTTGGAGGAGAAAGCCCCCTGGAAGAGTGAGCTGGAGGGGATGAGGGGCCATGGCGGCCGGCAGAAGTGTGGCCAGCGTGGAGAGTGTGGCGTTGTAGCAAGGTGCTGTGGAGAGCTGGTACCTAGAGACGGCCAGCGATTTGGAAGGCTGATTTCTTCGTCAGCCACCGTGGAAGAAGCTTGGAGCACCTGGGAGAAGTCAAGCAGCGTGGGACACCGAGAGAAAAGAAAGGAAAGAGGA
>PVHY01021474.1:0-23741 GCA_004024945.1 Uropsilus gracilis
TGTTCTAATTTTTTTTGTCTCTGTCTCTATATATCCTAGAATCAGTTTATCAATATCCATGAAACAATTTGCTGGCATTTTGATTGGGATTGCTTTGAATCTATGGATCATGTTAGGAGAAACTGATTTCTGGATTATATTGAGTCTTCTTATCCATGAAAATCATTTAATATCATTTATTAATCATTTATCATTTATTAAATTCCTTTTGATTTATCAGAGTTTGACATATTTTTCACATAAATCCTACACATATTTTGTTAGATTTATATTTGATTATCTCATTTTTGGTAGGGTTAATATAAATAATATTTTTTTAGCTCCAAATTCTGTATTTCTACTGCTAACATATAGGAAGCAGTTGATTTTCAAATATTAACATTACATCATTCAACTTTGCTATAAAGACATATTAGATCCAGAAGTGAGTTAGTTCCAGTGCCTTCAGGTTTTCTACATAGATGATAATGATATCAGTGAACAAAGACAGTTTTAATTCCTCTATTCTAATCTATGTAATTTTCTTGTCTTACTGTTGTAGCTAAGGTTTCCAATTTAAAATCAATGGTGAGAAGAGGATATCTGCTTTGTTCCTGATGTTAGAGGGAAAGTATCAAGTTTCTCACCATCAAGTATTACATTAGTATAGTTTTTGTGTTGATATTCTTTATCAAGTTGAAGAATTCCTTATATTCTTAATTTATTGAGAATTTCCATCATGACTGCATCTTGGACTTTGCCAAATGCTTTTTTCTGATACTGATAAGTGCTCATGAAGGCAGGGAGATCAAAGAACAACCTGGCTGGGAGAACACATGAACCAACGTTTCCTAGGCAAGGTATAAAAGATCATGTCAGGTTTAAAGTAGGGGAGATAGGTCAGGCCATTTAGGGAGTGGCATGCACAGAGGTAATTTAGAAATATTCACCTGATGGTAAAGTGGAAAATACTTTAAATGGTGGAGAAGGTGAAAACAGGGAGACCAGTGAGAAACCCAGGATAGTAGTAAGGGAAGAAGGGGAGCCAGGAGAAGAAATATATTATTCTACATGGAGGGTTAAAGTCCTAGGTATTCCATGAGGTGTAAGTGAAGATAGTATGGGAATGAGGACATAAGACAGCTAAGGATTTGCTTTTAAACAGTTAAGAGTTTTTTTTAGAGAGTAAGACAGTGGGGTACTTTATGTAAAATTTAAGTTTTGACAGTTATGGGTAATAAGCGATAACTATGTGGTTTTGAAGTTGAGAAGCCAAAGTCTAATGCCAAAGTCTAAGTCTTATGGTGATGATGGTGACTTGCTTTTAGTTTCATGACTGGAGAATGCAGAGTCAAGTCTTGCTTGGAAGTAAAATTATCACTTAGAACATTACCTGGTCCATAGAAGCACTCAAGAGATCAATTAAATGAATGAATGAATGAATAAGAGAATAAATGAAGAAGATGCTGGGTATAATATACTTCCCCTTGACCTGAGTTGTTTTGGTGCCAGAACAGATTTTGAGTTGCAGGTAGCATCTGACATAGCTGAATGTATGCTCTTGAGTCCAGGTGAGTGCTGTCCACCCTGTTCAAATTCTCCTCAACCCTTTGGGAGCTGGCCTGAGTGGCTTCCATGTACTTCTGGAAAATTTTGTTTGCCTCATCTACACAGCACACATCATGGGCTGAAACTACTTAGGACTTGTTTTGCCAGTGAGCTCCTTATTCTGTCACTGTAAGGTCTCAAAGGCTCCAAAGAAAGCAAAATGGTCTGTGAGTCCTGGGGTTGGCCCACCCATGGGTGTGTTTCACAGTCCTACAGCAGTGGTAGTAGAGCTGTGTCAATCAGTGCTCCAGACAGAGCAGGCAAGGAATGCTTTAGGAGGTTTGAGTTAAGGGACTATTTGGGCAAGGTTAAGAGATCTTCTTAATATGAACATGTAGGATGATGTCATCGCCATCACTGAGCTACTGAGTACCCATCCATGTGGACAAGGGAAACATGGCTAGGACAAAAAGAACAAGAGTTTGTGAGCAGTTCCTGAGGGTGTTGGCTCTGCAAGGATACTCTCTGCTGATGTAAGTAATTCTCCAAAGACCTAAGGGCTCTAGCTCTTGTCAAGGCAAGGCTGTTCCTTGCTGGCAGTGGTGAAACCACACAGTGGCCCTGTGATGACATTCTCGTCTGCCATCACCAGGGCCTTTGTCCTGTTGGCACTGTGCCCGAGCACCGAAGGCCTCACCACTTTCCACTGGGTGCTGGGCATCAGCACCTGGTTGGCTAAACTGACTTGTAGAAAGATATGCCACAGTTGATGTGGACTTTCTTTCATCTCCCTCTTTGCTTAGAACAAGAGTATAATTAATCTGTCATTGTCTGGAGTATGTTTTCCTTTGACTTATTAAGACAGATTATTCTGTAGGTTATTGACTTATGTTCTTACCATAAATGAAAATTCCCACCTTGAACCCATGTTAAATAAATTACTAGTAAAGACAATTTCAACCTCTGAGATAATTTGTTGTGGGTAAAAGAAAAGCTGAAATAAAAAAAGATAT
The DNA here is from genome assembly GCA_004024945.1 of Uropsilus gracilis. NCBI lineage: Eukaryota > Metazoa > Chordata > Mammalia > Eulipotyphla > Talpidae > Uropsilus > Uropsilus gracilis. The sequence continues at coordinate 2,541 of PVHY01021474.1, forward strand.
TTCCATGCAATGGGATTTACAGTCTAATGAAATGGCACAGGAAAATAAGTGTGATTTGTTATGCAAAAAGGTTGCAATTTCTAGTCAGTGATTTTAAAAAAGAGGCAGAATTGACTCCTATACCTTTTATCATATTGAAATTATAAACAAACCACCCCAAAACATTATCTGAGCCAAGCGAGTTGGAGTTGAGGCTTTCTTCTTAGTCACTCTTCTTAGCATTTCATCAGGCATGAGGGTACTGTCACCAAAGACAGCCGAGGCAAAAGTAACTGTGGGTTGGTAGGATAGGATAGGAGTTGTCCCAAGTCCTATCTGAACAAGTGGACTAATCACAGACCGATGAGCCCCAACCAAATAATTTAGCTGAGCACACTGACAGTGAGGCGCCTGACTTATGATGATCTGACCATGTCCTGAGGGAGAGGGCCTGTCTTGAGGACAGTTGGACTATAACCTGTGTTCGAATGCCTGAGAGTGCTCAGGCTAGAATGAGCTGTGCTATCCTCCTCCTTACCTCTTCTAAGCTCCACATCACCTCATGGATCTACCCTTTAAATATCCCCTCCTAAGTCCATTTGGCAAACCTGGCTAAATTCGCCTTTTCAGCACTGGTTCCCTCATGCATGGGTCTCTCTAATAAAACCACCAATATAGCACCAAGTACCAGTGCTTGCTAGCAAATCTTTCACCAGTGGGCAAAACTACTCTTTTGGTGGGGGCCTTAACAACCCGTGCCCTTTGGATGATCATCTGGGATATAACTTCATGTGGTTACACTTTGGGGTGTGAGTTAGAGTTGGGGAGGAGAGATGACAGAGCCATAGGGCATATAACTGTGTGATCCTATACTCTAGGAGGTATGAGGGGGCCCCCACAAGATTTCCCAGGCACTGGCAACTGCCCCTTAGAGATTCTATCTGTTAATTGTGCTGGGAGGTATGGTTTCATATCTCACACAAAGGGACAGGTGGTTTCCTTGTGCAGGAACATTTTGATGGAGAGATAATAAGCAGATAAGGAGCTTTAACACAGGTGACTGGAATAGAGGAAGGTTAGAGACTTGGAGGGAAGTTGGGGGTTATCTCTGAAGGACAGGGTCACCCACATCACAGGTTTCCTCTTTTCAGAATAAAAGGTGACTTGACTGGGCAAGAGCAGGGCCAATCATCTACCACCGACATTGCTGAAGGCTTATCAGGCATTAAATTATTAAGACAAACCTCACCCTCAAAGGAGGAAGTTTTCTCATTTTTTAAGTCACTTGGTTTTTAGCCCCATCCTTCCTCTGGTTGGAATCAAAGATATGTTTCCCTTAACAAAAGCAACCAGAATTCTTTTTTTCTGTGCAGTTCAATGGATCTTAAAATCAGCACTGTTTATTTTGAATTCATTACCACAGCTTAAATTGGGTAGAAAGTACATGCATTGGAAGGAAATTTGAGGGATTGTGGTCTGGAAGGGTGTACTTTTTAGTTTAGCGATAGAAGCGTAGCTTGGCGTGCTTTCTGTGTCAGTTGGAACTGACCTCTGTGGTTCCCTTCTGACAACTTGGGGGTTCCAAGGATTGATCCCTGTGCTGTGGTGCCTGACTTCCCTCCACTAGAGTTTGCCTCGGCGTCTCTTTTGGCTGTCTCTAGCAAAAGACACGGAAGTAGTTGGGTTTAAGTCATCTTGCTCAGATGATACTGTGACTATATTTGATGCCATCACTTTTAGGTCTAGGAGTTATTTCCACTTTGGGGAGGTTAAATGAAAATCTTGCCTGCAGCTGGGAGTATTATTTATTTGCGTAGCATGGAAGGGCTTTTCCCAGCTTCCTGAACTGTCACCAGTTTGACCCACCTCCCCTCATAATGTCATCTATTTCATCATGGAACACAGGGGCAAACTGAGTAAATATAAAAGGGGTTATATCGTTCTTTCTTCCAGAACTGTCTCTGAAGTTATAGCTCTAAATATATTTAATTTTCTGGTACATTGAAAAAAGATGCTTTGAATACACAGAGCCTCTCTGTGGTAACTCCCTAATGTTGCTCATTTGGGTCACAGAACAAAAACAATAACAAACCCTAGAAGTGTGACTGGAATGGCTCTCAGTTGGGGAGTGGGACAGTATGAAAATGGGGGGCCCATGGACTGGTGGAGGACTAGGGTATCTTGGTTGTAGATGTGGTAATGTGCATCTGGATTTGTGCAACCCTATACCTCTACATCATATTGCGTTCTAAGCAATGTAACTGAAAAAAAATCAGTAAGAAGGAAAGTGACTAAGAAAAATATTTACCATTTTTTATAACATTGGATTCCCCAGATTGTTTTGACTTTCTTCATTTTTTTTCAAGTGGATGAGTCTCTCCACTGGGTAATGACTAAATTAAACAAGTCTGCCTTTTTCCTGAGCAAGCAGCAGGACACCAGTGGACCTCATCTGAACTCAGTACCAGCGCAAACCTGTTTCAGACTTCATTTGGTTAAAGTGGCATCAATTCACCAAATTAACTGAATAGGCTTCATTTCTTCAGAGGCTCCAGACAGCTGATTGACTCAGTTAGTTGTATTTCCATGGGATGATTCATTCATACTCAGCAGAAGGGAAAAGAACAATATTTGAAATCACGTTTAATGAGGAGTAAATAAGACACTATTTTTTATAGCAAACCTGCCTTTTATAGTACAATGTGGGTGTTTCTGGCATGCCTCTCGGGAGTTGAGGATCGTGCTTTTGAGACTGTCACTGGGGGTATGAAGATGGTTTCTTTCTAATCAATTCAAAACCTCAAGTTCAGTGAATTTGAGCAACCAGGTCCTTTTTGGAGCCAAAAGTTACTTGACTGTGGATTCATAGAAAAAACCACATTTCTGTGCTGTGCTCTCTGACTGGCTTTGGGGATGTAGTGAAGCAGGGAAGGGGCCTACTTCAGGTCATCAGAATTCGTTCTCACTGTTTTCTTTCTTGCCACAGGCATTGTGCTCTGGTTTTTACCACAGGCATTTACCTGATTCCAGTTCAGTGATTTACTTATGTAGACATTTTATGTTTTTATGCATTATTTTCTATTGAGGCAACACTGGTGTACAGTACCATATGTGATTTAGAGATAGAAGGTTATATATTTTCAAATTGTATGTGGATCCTCAGGGGATATGGTGGTGAGAGTTCCCCAGCTTTACGAGATGTTTAGCAGCTTGTCGACACTGCAGGTTGGGGCTGATACTGGAAGAAGTGATTCCAGAGCTGGGTTCCCCAGCAGCATTGGGATGATGGAGACCTCTGAAGGTAATTAACCATCAAAATCTATCTATCTATCTATCTATCTATCTGTCTGTCTGTCTGTCTGTCTGTCTGTCTGTCTGTCTGTCTGTCTGTCTATCTATCTTCTATCTCTATCTCTATCTCTCTATCTGCTACAAATATGTATATTTACATCATTGTCTACCCCGAGGTTCTCCCATCACCTTGTCACCCATGATCCATCTTACTCTCTTGTGCCCCTTCCTCTCCAAATTTTACCCTCCTCAACCCTCTCTTGCTTTATGCTTCAGTTTTGTTGACAGTTTAAAATTTTTCTTGTCCATTTGTTTATTCATTTTCCTTATATCCCTCCTATAAGTGAGACCATCCAGTATTTCTCTTTTTCTTTCTGGCTTATTTCTGCTAACATGATTCCTTTTAGCTCCATCCATGTTGCTGCAAATGATATGTTTGTCCTTTTTTTTTTTTAATGAATGAATAGTATTCCATTGTTTGCATATACCAGAACTTTCTCATCTGTTTTGGGCCATTTGGGTTGTTTCCAATGTCCTGGCTACTGTAAATAGTGCTGCAATCAACATCCGAGCACAGGTGTCCTTTTGAACTAATGTTTTTGTTTCCTTTGGGTCAATCCCTAGAAGTGGAATTGCCAGATCAAATGGCATTTCCATTTTTATTAGTTTGAGGGTCCTCCACACAGCTTTCCATCAGTGACTGGATCAGTTTGAATTCCCACCAGCAGTGTAAAAGTGTTCCTTTTTTCCCACATCCACACCAGCATTTGTGGTTGCCTGTTTTTTAATATGGGCCATTCTTACTGGTGTGAGATGTATACTTCCTATTTTGTTGCCAATTTCCACTTAACATTCTTTTGTATATGTGTTAAAAATCTTTGCATCTATTTGAATGGCCATACATATTTCCATTGCAATAACTACTTCAGTCTTTAGAGATGGTCTCAAAAGTAATTTTTAAAAAAACATTTTATTTATTTTTATTTATTATATTTTTATTAAATAATTTACATATATATATTTCACATCTTTGTATTCCCTGGGAATCACCCACCACCTCCCTTCTCTGATCACTCCCACCCACTTCCCCTCCAGTTGTGTACTTTAGTTTGATTGTTAGCTTGTTTTGACTTTTCCTCCTGAACTTTTGTTTGCTTTTCCTATATCCCATATACTAGTGAAACCATTTGTTTCCTGTATTTTTCTTTCTGACTTGTTTCTACTAATATGATTTCTTCTAGGTACATGCATGTTATCATAAATTCATCAAATTTGTAATTTTTAATTGATGAGTAATATTCCATTGTGTATATATATACCATATCTTTTCCATCCATTCATCTGTTTTGGGGCATATGGGTTGTTACTATGTCCTTGCAATTAGAAATAGTGATGCAATAAACATCCAAGTACAGATGTCCCATTGTATAAATATTGAGGTCTTCTTTGGGTAGACTCCCAAAAGAACAATTGCTGGGTCAAATGGTAGTTCCACTTTCATTAGTTTGAGGGTTCTCTACACTGCTTTTCATAGTGGCTGGACAAGTCAACAATCCCACCAGGAGTGTAAAAGTATTCCTTTCTCTCCACATCCACGCCAGCACTTGTTGCCTGCTTTTTGATGTGGGCCATTCTTACTGGTGTAAGGTGGTATCTCATTGTGGTCTTGATTTGCATTTCCCTGATTGCTAGTGATATTGAGCATTTTTTCATGTGCCTGTTGGCCATTTGTATTTCCTCTTTGGAGAAGTGTCTTTTCAGTTCTTCTCTCCATTTTTTGACTGGGCTTCTTGATTTGTTTTTGCTGTTTGTGTGAGTTCCTTATGGATCTTTGTTATCAATGCCTTATCACTTTTGTGGAGGGAAAAATTTTCTGCCACTGGTTGGGTTTCTTTCTGTTTTGTCTGTTGTCACTTTTGTTGTATAGAAGTTTTTTAGAAGTTCGATGTAGTCCCAGCTGTTTATGTCTTCCTTCATTGTTTTGCCCTTGTAGATGTGTTCAAAAATGGATTTCTGAATTGTAGTTCATGGAGGGTTTTCAAGTTTTCCTGTATTTCATGATTTCAGGTATTTTATTATTTCAGGTCTTACACTTAAGTTGTTTATCCATTTTGTGTTGGTTTTTGTACACAGTGTGAAGGAATGGTCTTGGTTCATATTTTTGCATGTCTTGGTCCAGTTTTCTCAGATTTTGGTCCAGTTTTATGGAAGAGGATGTCCTTGTTCCACTCCTTTGTCAAAGATTAGTTGATTATATATGTGTGGTTTTATTTCAGGGCACTCAATTCTGTTCCATTGGTCTGATTGTTTTTGTACCGATACCAAGCTGTTTCAATTACTGTGACTTTGCAGTATAATTTGAAGTCTAGAATGGTAATACCTCTGTTCTCTCTTTTTTTGGTCATATCTTTTTTTGATATTTGAGGTATTTTGTTATTCAATATAAATTTCAGTAATTTTTGTTTTATCTCTTGAAAGAACATCATTGGAATTTTTATAAGAAATGCATTGAATCTATAGATTCTTTCAAAAGTAATTTTGAATTCCAATTTCAAGAAGTCTCAGATTTTGCAGAACCTAAATTCTATGTGCCAACTCAAGATTTGGGGGAAATATTTAGAATTAGAATTATTTGTATTTCATGCCTTTTTCCCCAAGAAAAGTCAGAAAACAACCTAAATTTTTTTGGAGGAAGTTTCTTCATATATCAAGGATTTTGTGGAAGACCCACAGAATGGTTTTTGTTGAGTCCTCAACCCCCACAACTGACCAGAAATAAGTTTTCATCTATGTCCAATGGTGTGTGTAGTTGCTTTGAGCAAGTCCTTAGCCAGTATCTGTAAAAAGACCCTCTTGATTAAAAATTCTGTGGCTGTATCTAACATAAAGACAAACATGGACTAATGGACTATATTTCTAGACTGGACTGGACTATATTTCAGCATTACATGTGAAGTAACTATCCCATGAGTATCCACATTGCTTTCTTATCCCCATACTTATTTTTCAAATCTTTGTAATCTTTAAATGTTTTTTCAACTTTCACTAGACAGTAAACTCCTTAAGGACAATGTTTCTCAGTCTTACTACCTTGTGTGTTCCACGGATGTTTGCAGAGTGACCTTTCTAGTAATAATTGCTCAGGAAGTTTGATGAATGAAGGGATGAATTTCATCTAGTGGTGGGGCATCAGTTGGTCAATGAGGCAACATGCATCTAGTCCACTTTTGAGTGAAATCACGTGGAGGAGCTACTGTCTTAAGAAGGCCAGTGAGTGGTAAACTCCTGCACTTGCAGAGAGGCAGAGGGACATTGGAAACTGTCCTAGAAGGTCCAGTGTGACTTGGACATCTGATGAACATTTGGTGGTGATGAATTGGGGGTTGGGGGAGTAAGCCAGGAGTCTCAGGATAACATGTGGGTTCATTTTGTTTTCTGCCGTTGGCAAGGAAAGAATGTGACATCAAGACCAAAGATGCAGGAAGTCAAGAGATTTATTGATAGGTAGGAAGAACAGGATAGCTCTCTGAGCAGAGAAGGATCCAAGAAGGATTTCTTCTTCTGCTGAGGAGAAGAAAAAGAGGTGCTTATATGGGTATGGTGGGCAAGGAGTGGGGGTTTGGCCATTGAGTGTCTCCATGTTGTGTCTCTTGTTGATTGGCAGGTCTGTGGGCATCTCCTAGCTACCAAGTCCCACTGAGTTTGCCCACATTACCTGACTTACCTTCCTGAAACAAGCTTTGGTTTGTTGCTCTAGCACTGTGTCATTGAGGTGGTGTTCTGAACATTCTACTCTGTTGAGTTGGAGGGGGGCATCCTTCTAGTCCAGGATTATTCCTGGATCCAATCAGACTGACACAAGAACCGAGGGTTTGGGAGTGAGGAGCGGGGATGAGGCGCTGCTGGTTCCAACCAAGTGCTTTTTAATCAGGCTGAAAAGTGGACGTAAGGACTTGGGGCATCCTGTTCCTAACTGACTGCCTGTACCCATTTCCTAGTTTCCTCCTTCAGTATGTGCCAGCAGAGGTTCAGAGGGATTGATAAGCATTACACTGGCACTGCTTTTGAGGGGGTAGAAAAGAGATGATGTGTATGAAGAAAAATTAGGGCATTGGGCAATCCTAGATGTTTGCTATCCCAGCATTTAGAAGTTGTCACCAGTCAGCTGCGACGTGATTGAACGGTCCCGAGGGGGAGGGTAAGGATTGAAGTTGATCCAAGAAATGCTCTGACAGAAGTGGCCCAAAGTCTCTTTCTCTGGACTGTGGCCTCAAGTCTATTTAGCATCAGACTTTTATAATCAGAAGTTTTGATAAGTACCATAAGAAGTTTTGATCCAGGGTCACAAGGTTACAAGCATATCTTTACCAGGAGACCAGCTAAAGCAAGTTTTGTCTGAGACTGCTCAAGTTTGTACAAAGTATTTCACAAAGATTACTTTATAGACAGTCAGGGCCATTTTGTCTTTTTTTTTCTGAACTCATTAGGCAAACACTTGGCAGCTTATCAGAGCAGGCCAAAAATAATGAGGTCTCCTGACAAGAAGTCAGGACATAATTAAGTTTGGAGTTCCTGTGAGGGGTTAGAAGCCAAAGTACAGAACCAAAATGAGAGATTTGGGTCTTTTAATAGCAATTATAAGAGACAGAACAAAAGCATGTGAATCACTTTTAGGCCAAATGGATCACTCTTTGGTTGTGTCTTTTTCCCCAGAAAGGTCAATTTTTTATTCAGATAAGTATCCATATACGCCTAACATTCAATTTTCATCAATGGTTAGTTAGGCAAGTTCTTTGAATTCTCTGTCTGTGCATCCTGATAGATGAATAGATAAGATAGATGCAATCAGACACATATCAGATTCCTAGACTGAATGAAGCTAAAAGTACACGACTTAATTAATACTTCGCAAAAACGACATTTTTTTTTTTTTTTTTTTTGGCAGGGGAAAGCATTGGTGAAGCCTATATGATTTCCATCCTGCTTTGCCCTTCTGCCAGATGGGTTCCTCCTCTCTTTACCTGGCTAAATACAGATAATCGTTGTCATCATATTATAGCGACAGCTGTTTTAGTGTTAATTAAAGGGCTTCTCTAGACAGAAGATTCCAGGTAGCTTCCTTCTACAAGCAGCACAGTCCCCAGAACTTCTCTGAGACTCCCTCACGTCAAGAAAATTAAGATTGCAGTTGCGATTCCAGAGCTCGGATCTCATCTTGGAAGCAGGGCCTGCATAAGCCATACTCATGACCAGGGGACTTTGATCTGAGCACATGTTGCTTATTTCATCAGTCTGGTTCCTATCATGCACTGGGTGATTATCGTTGTAAAAATCTGTTTATACCTCTATCAGCCATGAGTCATGCTAACCTTGTTGGGAACTTGGATTTAGCATCTCAAAGTCTGTGGTCTGTGGTAGTTGTAGCCTAATGGAAAATAATCAACATCTATTTAATTCACAGAGTATTTAGTATCCCATAGTATTAATAATAGCAGCAAAGAACATTTCAGTTCCAAAGTGGGACTCAGGATATTGCCCTTCTTCCAGGAAATTCTTCTAGATCGTGCTTGCTAATGATGATGGTAAAGTAGTTGTTTATTTAGTACTTACACTATGTCATCAATTTTATAAAATGAAGCGCTAATAACACTAAAATCCTCTTTATAAAGAAACGGAAACTCAGAGAAGGGAAATGATAAGTAAGGCATAGCCAGTCTTCCTCCAGAGGTTGGAAAAAGTCTCTGTGGACAATTTTGTAATAGATGTTTAACTTTCACTTAGAGATGCACCAATTTTTTAGTTCCTAAGACCAATGGATTACTTCTAGCCTTTAAAAATTTTAAAAGCTTCACTATTATAAACAAAGACATGAATAAGTCCTACATGCTTCCTCAGTAGATCTGATGCTTTAAATTTCTTTCATTACATTTGCAATCGAATGGTTTCACTAAAGTAATTTTTGTGACATACAGGTGCCAGAATGATTTTGGAATGAAGACAAAAGTAGATAGAGTAATAGGTGTAAGGCCTAAGGATTTTTCTCATGTGAATGATGGTTTAATATTATCAATGTGATATATATATATATATATATATAATTGTGTAATGATCAACGTATAAGGGAATATAGGGTGATGGTAACGATATTATCTTTTCTAGAATAATAGTAATAAGAGATCATAAGAATGATGATGCTATCTTCAATAATTCTTGGATTGATTGTTGGAGGTGCAGATAAATTTGTGAGGTTTGCTCATAATCATAATGTTGCTAATCCTGGGGTAATGTTTGTAGGCTGCAGGCTAAAATTATAGTTTGGCAATGAGTTAGTTTGTAGATTGAAGTTGCTAACAAATGATATTGATGATGTAAGACTTTCTGATGAAAGAGTAGGTGATGAGAGATTTTAAGTCTTTCGGCATGAGGTAGATGGAACTGGTTAAAATTATTCCTCCTAAGAACTCTATGAAGCAAAACTATGCTACTTAATCTGTTAGGGATTTTAGTGTTATTATAATTTGTACTATGTCATACTATCTAATTAAATACTACTGCAAACACTAAATAGCCAGCAATAGGGCCTTCTGCATGCACTTTGGGTTAGTCAAGAATACAGGCCATTGAGAGGAATTTCTACTTGAAATGTTACTATATGTGCTGATCTTGGGAAGACAGTAGATCCAGAGTTGGATAATGTTTGAGTTCAGTGTTGAGTTACTGTAGTATTTAATGAGTCCAGGGAAATTTAATAAAGATTAATGCCATCCTACAAAATCAATGCACCAAAGTCAGTAGCCTTCCTATATACAAAAAAAAAAAAAAAAAAAAAAAAAAAAAAAAAAAAAAAAAAAAAAAAAAAAAAAAAAAAAAAAAAAAAAAAAAAAAAAAAAAAAAAAAAAAAAAAAAAAAAAAAAAAAAAAAAAAAAAAAAAAAAAAAAAAAAAAAAAAAAAAAAAAAAAAAAAAAAAAAAAAAGGTCTGAAGAAGAGATAAAGAAAACTACCCCATTCATAATTGTACCAATGAAAATTAAATACCTGGAAATAAACTTAGCAAAGGATATGAAAGACTTATACAAAGAAAGTGATGAAACATTTAAAAGGTCTAGAAGACAATACAAAGAAATGAAAAGACATCCCCTGCTCTTGAATTGGAAGAATTAACATTGTCAAAATGGCTATTCTACCAAAAGCAATCTACAGATTCAACGCAATTCCAATAAAAACCTCAATGTAATTCTTCAAAGGAACTGAAAAGATGTTACTAAAATTCATTTGGAACAATAAAAAAACCTCCAATAACGCAAACTCCTGGCTAAGAGGAGAGGGAATGGAGGTATTACACTTCCAGACTTTAAATTGTACTTACAAAGTCACAATATTAAGATGGTACTAGAACAAAAACAAATGAACAGACTAATGGGACAGAATCAAAAGCCCCAAAATAAAGCTGCACATATGTCAATTAATCTATGACAAAGGAGCAAAGAATATATAGTGGAACAAGAATAGTCTCTTCAATAAATGGTGCTGGGAAAAATGAACTGCTACATGCCAAAAAAAAAATCTACTTCCTTACACCATGTACAAAAACCAGCTCAAAATGGATATAAGACAGATTTAAGAATCCAACCACAAAATACATAGAGGGTAAAACATTCCAAGATATACACCTCAGAAACCTCTTTCAGGACACAGTTACAGATGCTAAAAAAAAATAAAAAGAAGGAAAACATAAACAGCTGGGACTACATTAAACTAAACTTCCGCACAGTTAAAGAGACAATAACCAGAACAAAAAAATATCAAAGTGAATGGGAAAAATTTTTTGCTCTCCATACAAGTGATAAGGGTCTGACATCAAAGATCTACAAACTGAAATGATGTGAAATATAGATAAATAAATTAAATTAAAAAAATGTACAAAAAACTCACTCAATTTAACAAAAACAAAGCAAAAATGCCAGTCAAAAACTCAGAAGAATTAAGAAACTCTTCTTTAAGGAGGAAATACAAATAAATAGCTCACAGACATATTAAAAAAATGAAAAAAATGTTCAACATCACTAATAGAGAAATGCAAATTAAAACCACAATGAACTACCACCTTACACCAGTAAGAATGACCCATATAAAAAGAAGCAGGGGGGCAACAGCAAGGAACATTTTAATACTGCTAGTGAGAATGCAAATTCATTCAGTCACTAATGGAAAGTTGTGTGGAGGACCCTAAAACTACTGAAGATGGAACTACCATTTAACCCAGCAATTCCACTTTTGGGAATCTACCCAAAAGACACCAAATTATTAGTTCAAAAAGACACCTGGACTTATAGTATCTCTATTTACAATAGCCAGTACATGGAAACAACCCCAATGTCCCAAAACAGGTGAATGGGTCAGAAAGTTATTGTATATTTACACAATGGAATATTATTCTGTAATCAAAAAAGACAAACTTGATGCATCTGTGATAACATGAATGGAGTTAGGAGGAATTATGCTAGCAGAAGTAAGCCAGAAAGAAAAAGAGAAATACTGGATGATCCCACCTATATGTGGGATATAAGGGGAGCAAACAAAGAAAAGGACAAGTAAAATTTAAGTCCAACAAACAGTCAGCAGAACTGAATATAGAGCAAGGGAGGGGAAGGGGAGTAAACTGGAGGAAGAATGGGTACAAGAGATTAAGATGATGGTTCACGGGTGACAAGGTGGTGGGAGAACTGTGGGGTATACAATGATGTTAAAAAAATACAGTGTGCAACCAAATGAAAAAAAAGATTAATGCCATGGATAAGTGGAAGTGATGCTACTAGAGTGCAGAATAGGAAATAAAGTCTTTCATTAAAAATAAACCATTCTGTTTGATTTCCTCAGTGTGTACTTAAATAATTAGAGTTGGAATTAATGTGATCTTCAAATAAAATGAAGAGGAAGATTAATTTTTTTAGCAGTAAAAGTTATAAGTTGATGGTGCAATATGTATTTTGGATAAGTGAAATAAACTGAGTATTAGAGGGAGATGTCCTGTTGTTTTTCTTGAGAGGTACCAGAGGAGATTAGTGAGAGAAGTTCAGACTACTATTATTTTTTGACCACTATTATTATTATTATTATTATTACTATTATTTTTCTTACTTTAAAATATTTAGGTGATTTCAGCAATAATATGTGCACTACAAATATGTATCATTAGAAATAGTTCAATCTAATTTCACTAATAATAATGGACATTATCCTTTAGTCATTTCTTTTAAAAATTAAAAAAAATTTTCTTACAGCATCAGTTTTGTTTGTATAGTTATTATTCTCTGAGGTTCTGCCCCCCTGATCCAGGGATATTTATAATTATGAGACTGATAATTTAAAGAGGCAAAACTTAATTTTAAAGTAATTATTATCATATTCATTTCATTCTATTCCTTTTTGAACTCATTCTTAAGTTATGCTTATGGGTAGTAGTAAAATTAAAATTAGCACTACCATAAATATAGTTTTTGAATTACTTGTTTGGGAAGCTCAGGATAAGGTTAGAAATAGAGACATTTCTAGATAAAATAATAGGAATGTGATAGCTAGTAGGTAGAATTTTATGGATGTTATTGGTTCAAATTCATTTTGCTATGGACTTGGTTTTTCAGTTATAGATCTTTAGTTGTGGTAGTCAGAATACCACTGAATATAATTGAACTAGTAGTGTGATGAGAAGCAGTGTTAAAAAAGATGTATTATTCTTTATTGGTTTATACTTGGTTGGGCATCAACTAAAAGAATATGATCCTTATCAGTATATAGAGATATACATGAATAGTCAGACTGTATTTATGGAAGGACCGTGTCAAGCTGTTGCTTCAAATCCAAAGATTTCATGATTGGACATGAAATTTTAATTGTGGAAACACAGAGTAAAGATTGTGGATCCAATTTTTACACGTAATTGATAGAAACCTGTGGCTATAAGCAATGTTGAGTCATAAATTCCATCTGAAATGGTGTTATTGATAGTCTTAGGCTTGTAATAACATGAAATAAATTCCTAGGAAATTTGTAATAAATAAGGCTTGAATGATATGTTTGTGGCTTCCTTCTACTAAACTATGATGAACTCAATTAATAGAAACTTGGAGGCTAATAGGACTGAAGTATTCAGAAATGGAATTTCTGGGGAATTTAGGAGGTGACTGCCTGTGGGTGGTCAGCAGACACCTAACTCAGGGCTAAGCTTGAGTGGTGGAAAGTTCAGAAGAAGCCAGAGACGATTTCTGAAATAACAGTAGAATCATTCCCTACTTGAGTCCTTTTTGAATAATTGGTTGGTAGTGGCTGTAGGATATACTTTTATATTAAATAATTTATATTTAATATATATTTATAATAACATAATATATTAATTAAATATTTAATATATATTATATATAATATAATTATTTCACATTGTTGCAATTCCCCAGGCTCCAGGCTCCCCTCCCTGATCATTATCCCTCTCAGTCCCACCTCCCCCCCAAGTTGTGTACTTCAGTTTGGTTTTCAGCTTGTTTTGACTTTTCCTCCTGGTCTTTTGTTTGTTTTCCTATGTCCCATATATTATTAGTGAACCATTTGGATTCTGTCTCTTTCTGACTTGTTTCTGCTAATATGATTTTTTTGAGGTACATCCATGTTATCATAAAATCACCAAGTTTGTCATTTTTAATTGATGAGTAATATTTCGTTGTGCAGATATACCACACCTTTTTCATCCATTTGTCTGTTTTGGGCTTTTTTTGAATAATAACCTCAATTTCATTGCTATAGGACAGTTAACAGTTTGGCTGATAAGCCTAAGAATAGTAGGGGTGTTGATTTGGAATGAAATCCTACTATCAAACCAGAAGTTATGAAAGGATTGACAAGTTGAAAGCAGTGGTCCGGTGAAGGATATGAAAGTCTTTAGTGAGTTAGTAATTATTATATAAGTAGAGGCTTACTGGTGATGTAAATACACTTGAATTAAGTTACTAAAGATTCAAGAAAAGATAAAAAGATTAAAATGATAAATGTCAAGAACATCATGATGGAACTAATATTTATTAAAGTTAATGTTGTTTTGCCAGTTAAGTGACTTAGTAGATAACCAGCAGATAAACATATGGGTTGAATAAACAGACTTGGCTTCTGATAGTTACTAACATGGGTCTAAGTGAAAGGTGTTCCCCTTGAACCAAGAAAAGGTCTACAGATGCTTTTGTTTTGTGGCAAAAGCCAGTAATTCCTACATCTATGTACAGGGGAAAGGCCATTCCCAGGTTTGTTGAGAGCCGTACAGTGGGTGTGAATGGAGGTGACGAAAGGTCTAGAAAATGAAGTCAAATAAACAGGATACATAATATAAGTATTTGAGTTCAGATCTATGATTTTGCAATAGTAAATAGCTATATTTATTTTTATATCAGTTGAAGTACTCATTGTTGAACAGCTGATAATTCACCAGTTCAGAGTGGGAAATAAAATGCGTGGGAACACAATGACTAGAGTAAATAATCCTATTATTGTTGCATTACTGGAAGAATTGATGTTTCATTTTGTTTCTCTTGGGGTACAGTATTTTGGTATTTAATAGTTTCTGCCTCTGGGTTTGAAGGGTACAACTGTCTTAAAATACTTACTTGAAACATGATGAATAGTGCTGTAAATGTTACTAGAAAGCCGTTTCTAGTTGTGACATACCCGTTAGGAGAGGTAGAAGCTCTCTATATTTCACTTAAAAGATTAATACTATTTAGTTTCTTAATGACTTTATAACATAGATGCAGGTTTTTCAAAAGTTTTCAGAGGAACTAAGCATTTATGCCCATTGAAAAAAATAGGCATAAAGCTATTTTTTTATTCTGTAAATTTCTGATAATATCTGAGTTTATATGTGGTCATATAGACAATAAGGTTATTTGATTTGTGTGTTCTGAAGCAATATCTAATTATAGCCTGGAGAATAACAGGTCATGGATGGCATCTTCAGATGAAATTACCCTGGATATTCTTGCTTTTTTTTACAGGTAGGATTACTCAATTATCAACTCCTAGTAGAGAGCCTTGTTAGCTTTAGGTCTATTGTAGCAGTTACATAGGAATAGAAATTCAGCTCTTTGCTGTGTGACTGACTATTCATAGTCTCAATATGGTGACTTACAGTTTTTACAGTTAGAAAAAACATTGTTGATCTCGTCTGTTGTATAAATAAGTCAAATTAGGATAATAGGATAATAGAATTGTTTAAATTGTTTCCATGTCTCATGCATCTATTGTGCTTGTGTGAATCAATTTAATTAGTATTAATGATGTAGAGTTGTTCATTATAATGATAATGTAGATGATTAGGTAGCTAATTATAAAAACAATTATTAAAGTCACAAAACTGTGAAAGTTCTATAGTAGTTGATGGTGCGTCTTGAAAGTCTAGTTGAAATTGGAATGGCAGAGATACAAAGAGCTTGGACATATAATTTAGCTGACAAAATTATATAATATTTTACTAATAACTTGCTTATTGAGAAAGATACAGAGATTATGAAATTGGTTTGAATCCAGGTAGGGATTTAAAACTTTGATAATGTGCTGATAGAAACTTTTCATAGACAAAATATATCATTTATATGAATAAATTTATATGAATTTATATGAATAAATAATCGAGTTTTTGAGAAAGTACCTATCACACAAGAACTTGCCAGAACACTGTGAATAATCTGGCATTATTATAAAATAGCAAAAATACTCACAGTCATGACAAAAACACAGCAGACTTCAGTTTGCCATTCAAACCAAAATCAATGTAAACTAGTACAACAGGAATCTTTTTTAAAACTAATTTAGACATCGGTAAACTTAAACTGTTGTTGCCTAAATATATACTAACTCTAAAGACCTCAAGGAAAATTGTGTGGATGACAAATAATGATGCAACAGATTTTAGAAAGAAAAAAAAACTGATATTTTTGCTCAACTATAAATCAATTTAAATAGGAATCACAGTAATTTAAAATAAAGACTACTATTTTTGTATGTATATGTAGTTATAGATTCAACACATCTAAGAAAATACATGTGGCTTAATTTTAAATTCCAATGCCACTTTGCATAATCCTTTGTAAAGGAGGTTGGGAAAAAATGCAATTTTAAAGTTAAGTTAGAAAGGATACTTCAAAGCACTCAAGGGAAAAGAACCCTAAGATAACTAAAGTTCACCATGGTGACACTTCAGCTAAGCCAACAGAACTTTTGGCACTGTGCAGGTAATCTGTTGGTAACAGTGCTGCAGCTCTTATATCCCTTCAGCTATGCCAAGATTCTTTCCTTTCTTAGTAAAAGTTTACATTGTTGTTCTTCAGAACATGTGATTTGGAGGTGATATCTATACATACAGTCATCTGAAACCTCCTAGTTATGAGAACTCCAGTTGTACTTTTGGTATTTCTGGTTTCAATACAAATGCTTACAAAATTATAAAAACGATTAGAGTTACTGCAGTTAATGAACTGACTGCTCCTACAGGTAAGACATTTCATGTCGTATATGCCTCTGGATAATCTGAGTAACATCATAGCATCCTGAAGGACAAAAACAGCGTGTGGAAAGGTTAGATTAATGCCTACAAATAAAATTTGAGAAATGATGTGAACTGAAAGGTTGAACTGAGTGAATGAACTGAAAATAAGGAGAATAAACGAAGAACCCCATCTCCCCTCCAGACTAGTCTTGGAAGTGGCTGACAGGTCAATTTGGAGATTTGCGCTTTCTCTTTCTGAGTGTGTACGTCAAGTTCCCACTGTGGCTGTAACCACTTTGATAGGGAAAATGGTAATTTCTGCTGCTTTGCACCCTCAAAGACATAGCTTTGTTTCTTGAAAAGAGTGGTCACATAGGTAACTAGATTATTGATTGCTAGGTGGGTGAGCCTGAATGTTGCAGTCAGGAGGAAACAGAGAAAGAGCTTGCTTGTTTAAGTGTCTGAGTCTATTTGATGCAATATTTGCTGTTTTCTCCTCTGAGCAGCTGTGAGCTGTTAACCATTTTCAGCAAGCCTAGAGGTCCTTGCCATGTCCAGGAGCTCTCTAAACTTTGTTTAAAGAGTCACAGACTTCCCTGTCTTGGCACCTGATGTACACAAGCTTCCTTCTTGGCCTTCATGTGGTCAGGTCCTCCTATCTCTTTCTTCTGTTTTTTTTTTCCCCCCAAAAGTAACTAAGAAAAGAGTGCAGCTATAAGCTCTTTACCTGAGGCTGCTTGGTTTCATGTAATTTGAAAATTCTCTTCTTTGAAGGCATTACTAAAACTTGGACACCAAGAGTTTGGCATTAATCAGGCATATTCACATTTGTGAATAAAACCAGCTTACTTGAATAAAATGACCTCATCTTAGCACCATAATAAGGTTTTTTTTTTAAAAAAGCAGTTTAAACAGGAATAATATAAGTTTAATCTTTAGAATTGCTTACACATTTTAATTTTGCCCTGGAATAGTTGTTTATAAAGATTGTTGACTTTGGTTGAAAGACCAATTTTGAGAGTATATAGAGCCTTTCCAGCATTGCTAATATTTGTTTAAGGCTTCATTCTGAGTATAGGTCTGAGTTAACCTCTGGTCAAGTTTTAATGCAACTTTGAAAACTCTAAGCATAATGTGAGAATTGTTGCTTTAACTGAAGCTATTAAATCAAAGACATTACAAAACAAGAAAAGAGAATTTGATAAAAATTTACTAGAAACTCTGGGTTTTTCATTATTTGTTCATTTATTTATTGATTGGTTTTATTACTTTTTCATTTATTGTTGATTGTAGACTAATCAACATTGTTAGTGTGGAAAATGTTTTGATTCTCACAAGAAATTCCTGTGTGAATTGCCTATCTTGATTTAAAATATTATATTGAATTATTAAAAATAATTTAAAAATTAATGAAAACATTAAAAATTAAAAATATTTAATTGACTTTTAAATTATGTGCCTCTACTCTCACCACCCACAGTGTCTGGGGAAAATCCAGAGGGGTAAAGAGTACCTTGTAGACTGATGGAGTTGTTTGAGCTACCCCTTATCCTTCTGGAACAGCCTGTGGTGAAAACATAAAGTCATGGTATTTGTAGCAGGAAAGAAAATATGATAGAAGTGTGAAGAGAATGGTTACCTAAGTGGAGAGGTAAGGAGTGACATGTGTGAGTGCTTAATCATTTGTCTCATTCTATTGAGCTTTTGGAAAACTTGAGAAAGTCTTAGTAGTTTTTCCTAACTGAGAGATGACTCACTGTTTGCACCTGGACAAGTCACTACATTTTGTAAAGACTATTTGAGAAGTAGTTGAGAAAGTTTCTTGATAACCATTAGCTTCCACACCCCACTTTGTCATTTATAAAACCCAGGTACCTTTGTAACAAGGTGCCAAAAGACACATAAGCTAAACATAACTTACAAGGGAAAAGCCAGCACTGTAAACCAGCCACTGCCAGATTCCTGCCACTATGTGGCCTCAGTTGCAGAATGAACCACAAATTCAAAGCAAATATAAAAAGTGTATATTTACAAAAGAGAGAGAAAGGGAGTAAGAGTCACTGATGTCACGAGTGGCCCCCTTGTCTTACCCCAGTTCAGTCAGTCTAAGTCCTCAGTGAAGCTCCCTGGGTTTCAAGACACCTGGGTTCAAAGATCTCAGTTCCCTTTTCCCCTAAGACAGAAGTAGGAGTTCCAAAACAAAGGTATACTTTCCAAGCTGGACTCATCTCTCTGTCTCTGAGAAGCACAGCTCTCTTTCTGCTCTCTACTCCCAAAGATTCCTCTTCTGTTCTCTCTTGGAAGCCTTCTCTGCACTGTCTGCTCTTTCTCTCTGAAGCATGCCAGCTCCTTATGACTCCACCAGTCAGCAGGAGGCACCTTCCACCACCCAATAGAATAGTAAACTTAGGGCCCATACAAACTTCCAGCTCCAGTTGGCCAATCTCTGCCATCCTCTCTCTGGTCTTCAACATAATTCTACTTCCTTTCATTTACAAACTTGTTGCAAATGTTTGCAAACGTCTCTGCTTCAAAGCCCACTTACCCGGAGCTCTTGAGTGACCCCCAGAATTTGGGACTGAACAGTGACTAACGTGGTTTGAAAAATGAGAAGAGCTCCCATTAGCTGGACTCTGCCCACTATAACTTTGACTGTTTTTCAAACAGAAAAAGAAAATATCCATGATATCTATTCAAGAACACACCGGAACTGGGTCTCACAACATTGGAGCTTAAATAAATAGCCAACAAAAAAAATAGGCCTAACTTTGCTGGATAATGGCTTCGCATTAAGATATAAGCAAAGTTTATGCATCATCATTATTTTTCATTTAGCACCAGTTGGATCTTTTTTGAATGTTATTGCAGATGGTGTGGCCACATCTATCATGACAACACTTCATTTAAGACAATTACTGTGCACACTGACAGTTTCCCACTCTAAATGTTTGCACATATGTTTCTCTTCCTGCAGCCAAATGACTTAGTTTGACTCATGTGCAGGGTTTCTGGAAGTGCTGAAAACTAATGCTCCCATACCAACCCCAATGAGGGATAAGAGTGAATAAATACTCCAGCTTCTCTATCCACTGGTAGGATAATTCTGAAGGATGCCTCTTAGAGAGCCTTCAGTAGAACTGTTGTAAGGTATCCTCTACACACAGGCCTGAGTCTCAGGTCTAATTAACAATGAGCCTAATATGTACACAATGGAATATTACTCATCAATCAAAAAAGACAAACATGTCATTTGTGGCAACATGGATGGAATTAGAGGGAATCATGCTAGCAGAAATAAGCCAGAAAGAAAGAGAAATATTGGATAGTCTCACATGAGAGATATAGGGAAAACAAAAAACAGACAAGAAAAAATAAAAACTGTAGCAGAACTGAAGTATAGAGCAAGAGAGGTGGAGGGGGGAAATCAGGGGTGGGTTGAGCACAAATGATTAAGATGATAGTTCATGGGTGACAGGTGGAGGGAGAAACCTGGAGTAGATAATGATGTAAAATAAAATAGATAAATCAATAATAATTAAAGAAACCATTATAACCATTAAAAACAAAACAAAACAATAAGCCTAGTAACTGGCCAGGGCTATCCCTCCCTGGCACAGTGTCAGGGAAGAGAACAGGGCTGACCTTCAGGGAAGAGAAGTTTTTATGTCCAAGCAGGCAAAGATACAAGTAACACAGCATTATCTGCTGGTTTCTCCACCCTTTCCCTGAGTGTAACAAACACTTGAAGAAGCACATTGGGCACTCTACTTCAAGGCAAGAATTTAATTCTACACACTATGTTCTAGTGTATGTGCTAGGGAAGAGTCTGGCTATATCTGACCCCAGTTCTTATTCCCCTGTGAGCATTTCTCTGTTTCAGAACTGAGCTCTAGCTGTTGATAGTGACAGTAAGCTCATGGATGCACACTTTTTTTTGGCATTCTTCCCATTCTTGCCTGATTTTTCCACCTGCACATTTTGGGACCATCTTCTTTTTTTTATTTTTTTTTATTTTTTTTAAATTATTTTATATTTTTGCATATTTTACAATATGTGATTGTATAACTTTTAATCCCCATGGGAATACCCCCCCACACCACATCTCCCCTGGTTTCTTTGCCTCCTTTCTTTTTGCTGTTTGTCCTTGTTTAGTCCTTTAGTTTTTTTTTTTTTTTTTTTTTTTTTTTTTTTTTTTTTTTTTTTTTTTTTTTTTTTTTTTTTTTTTCTTCTTTGATCCATTTCCTCGTCGTTGATGATGGTGCGTTTTCCCCGGACTTGGTAGAACGTGCTGTTTATCATTCCTGTACTGCTTTTGGAGCACCTTTGGTCTTGGTGGGTCTCATCTCCACAGTCTGTGCCTCGTTTTGTTGCTCCTTCATTCATGCTTCAGGTCTTTGGCTTTGGGGGCG